>JAGFZM010002893.1:89574-146276 GCA_017657215.1 Limnothrissa miodon | reverse complement strand
TCTAACAGGGATAGAAGTCAACTACTAGTAGTGTTTACACTATCAGTTTAAAGAAGGGCTAAGCAACGTTCTGTTTTTTTCTCACACAAGCTCCCTCTAAAGACCGCTGTATTGCATTGTATTGCACTGCATTCTATTGGAGGCGGTCCGGCTGCTGAACATTGCAAGTGCTGTATCTACCGCTATAGGCCACGGTGGCGCATTCTACACCGTTCATTCGCCGTGTAATGACTCGTTCTAGCATCCTAAACAGTATGAAACGGGTTAATTAAATGAAAAATGTTGCATAGAGGGCCTTTAACAGGGAACTCACCGTGAGGAAGGGATGCCGTGTGTTCTGTAGAACTCTGCTTTCTGTAACCGTGTGTGCCACCTCATCCTTTTAGTAAACAAATAGTAAAGTATATAAATACATAGTATAGTATATAATACACACAAACACAATAACACAAACACACTTATATTTAAATAAAAATATTAAAAGAAAGAAAATTGTCTAGCACCTTTAAATCCAGTCATGAAGTCAAGTCAAGAAGTGGTATTTGACATTTGACCTACCTTAGCGATGATAACTTCCTTGCGCAGGATTTTCATGGCATAGTACATGCCAGTGGCCTTCTCCTTTACAAGGATCACTTTGCCAAATGTGCCCTTTCCCAGTAGTTTTAGGTAGTCAAAGTCACTCATGTTCTGCAAGGGAAAACAAGTTCACATTTGAAGTCATGAATGAAGAAGGACCAGGAATGTGCAGAAACAAAGCGGTTATATGAGAGCTTAAAAAAAAACAAAGAACCAAATGACCAAAGCTGTTATTATGGCTAACTGAATATCTGCCTTTACCATAATTTCCAGATTAACCAAGATTGATAAACGAACACGAGTTAATGTAACAGCTACTTTTCCTAGGACTGAGTGGCAATTCAGAATTTTTACATTGTACAAAATACCTTCAATTTGAATAAATCTAAATCTCTATAGTGAATTAGTAAAGTTAATTCAAGAGGTAAAGGCTAGGCATAGGAATTTATTCATTTACGTTATTCTGCTTCAACACGATCTCCTGACCTGACTAGTTGAGTAAGTAATTCTTAGTAAACGGCAGTCAATGCATGAATACAATACATGTATTGCTTGTTAGTTTGCACAAAACCTTGACTTTCAGGTTTATACATAGTCAATCAATCATAGAAGGCAGAGGTCAGGGGGGCTTTTTTCTCTCTCTATCTCTTTTTTTGTAAATCTCAAAAGAGCCACATCAAGATGCTTATTAGAAAAATGTTCGATAGTTACTTTCATTCAGTTTATAATCTTCATACAGTTTTACTGTTCATTTATACATTTTCTACCAGTTCAGCCAGCAAACATGAAACCTTTTATCATTTACACACAAAAGCGGGTTGTTGTCCTAAAATTTCTAACATGCATTTGAAACTGAACATGGTTAACACGGCAACCTTAGCTCGAAGCAATGTCTGTCTCCGAGTGGAAGCTCTCTCATTTCTCCAGTGAACTAAAAAGGCTAAATTAAATTACTTATGGTACTGACGGATATTTTTAGCCTTCAACTACTTCTAGCCTTGTCCTTTGATCTGAAGTTGTTTTTTAAATTTTTCTTTATTTGTCCCTGTTCCTCTCCAACCCCTCCCCGGCTATATAGCAAAAAGAGCCCCAGGTTCCAGACTCAAGGATTAAGGATATCTAACAATAACAACACTTCCAACGAAAGCAACTGTCAACTTAGCAGCAACTGGAATGCAAAAGACATGCTAGGCACTGACCACTCTGGTGTGGGACCGGGCGATGGCTGCCTCCATCCCCTCCAGGCTATCACTGGGGGAACCGAAGTTGATGTCCATTGGCTCTTCCTCGTCTCGCGTCTTAAGACCATTGGCTACCGCCTGAATGGCCCGTATCCATTCCTCCCTGCGCATTTCATAACAGAGTGATGATTAGATAGCTGATTAGACATAACATCATCATCTGCACAAACATCCCAGCACCGTGTTCTAGTAAACACATCTCTTGTTGTTTTGGCAGTGACACCAGGAAACAGCCCTTCTGAAATATTTCCCCTACACTTGTCGGAACTCTTTATCCGTTTTGTTTTGTTTGTACCTTTCGGCGTTGCTGTCCACGTGAAAAGTACGCTCGATGACCGTGGTCCACTGGAGGCAGCGGATGACAAAGGTGTTGGGCCTGGGCCTCTCCGTCTTCATCAGCTGGCATTCTGTGAAATTTCAGCACAAAGCCAATCAAAGTGGGGACATGCTCAGCGTTAGATGTTTACTGTTAAATGTGACAAGTGATTGAGAGCATGTACGATATATGGCTTCCTAAGTAGTGTTTAGGGGAAAAAAAAAAAAAAGGAAATAGTTATAACTCATTCGGCACAAGCTGTAATCTTAAAACCTTAAAAAGTAGTTGGTGAAGTTCACCTGTTGATAATGTTTATGTGAAAAGGAAGGAGTGAGGTTGATGGGTATCATCTGTGGCAGGCCTTTCACTTTCATTCTCAGACTGTTGTGCATTTCAGGTATGCCTTCCGAGTGAACAACGTTTCCTAGAATTTACATCCGCTGGCATTGGCACGCATTTCTCACCTGCCACTGAGAAGTTGTTAAGGGGCGGTAGGTTAGGGTCGGATATCTCCGGCTTCTCCTTGTAGCCAATGAAGGAGCCGTCACTCTTCAGGATAAAGTAACGGGGTCGCCAGGTCTTGATGTATTCACCTGCGTCACAAGCCAGCGGGCAGACAAGCAAAGGGACGGAGAAAGCAAATGATCACATGAAAGAGCAAGTTTTTAAATTAACACACACACACACACGCAGAGATAGACAGACACACAGACAGATAGACAGAGAGATACACACACATAGCAAATGTGCACATACCTCGCTTATGGAGCCACCCCTCCCGGACCACGCTAACCTCGTTCATGCTGCGAATGGGCGTGTTGGGGTTCAGGGTGGGGTCGACAGGGAGGTTGGGGAAGGGGAACGGTGTAGACGAGAAATTAGGATGTCAGACGAAGTTGAGACAATAGTCACTCCTCAGCACCTTAAGTCAAAACAGTAAAACAGATCAGGGCTCCTAACTTTCAAAAGTCTCTCATATACACACATACACACACACACACACAGACACACACACAACAGCCTGAGAGTACACCAAGATAATTAGTAACACATGGCCATGCTGGCACAAGCTTAAATTGCTTGCTCATCGTGTGAAAACAGTCATCATCAGCCACTTAAAAGTGGCGGAAAATTATTGACAGGGGCGGCCTACATAATCACATGACTACCAAAATGCCCCCAGGAGCAAAACGTCTTGAGTTTGGATGTTTCACATGTAAACTTGACATTAAAGGCGCTACTGACAACCTGGTCTGCATTTGCACCTCATCCAGCACGACTACATGTAGAAACGCAACTGAACTTTGCTTTTATCTCACCTGTTCTTTAGAGAGTTCAAGGTGAACCAAGTAAAACCCACACACATATATAAGCAGCTTTGTGTATTGAACAAGACGTGCGGTGACGGGTGATCATTTCAGATAAAAACAGGAGTAATACCAGGCCTCCGTCTTGCTCCAGAGGGGGTATTCTAATTGGCACTGTGGTCTGTTTCATTACTTCGGCAGGAGGTCACAGATTGAGATCATCTTGTAACCATGGAGATCACCATTACGGCCTTTCATCAACAGGTGAACACCCACAGAGAGAGCATGGAAACAAGGAAAACAAGGCACCCCAACAATCTCTGCTAATCACCTCGGTACATAGTGTGGGGGCAATGCCTAAACTTGCAACTCTCGGCTCTGATCCAAATTAAGGGACTGAATTTTAACTCACAAGCTCCAAAGCACACATTTGTGTGGCTCCTCTTGCGCAACATGGACATTCATCACTAATTAACAACAACAGAGTCTTGCGTAAAACTTGATAATATAAACAATTAAACTGTTGGTTAATTCATCAAAGTTCACCGTTGGAAAAATATTTACAAACAAGCAGTTTACAGAGATGAACACCTTATGCAGAGAAGCAAAACCTGCATGCAATATTTTCTTTCTCCAACAATGCTGTGATTATATTTTTATATCTAATGTGGTGGAGTAAAAACATTTAAAGGTCAATATTTGGGGCAAACAATCCGCTTCAAATTAATACTGACGCACTGTCATTATGCGTTGCCAACATGACATTACTATGGCAAATACATTACATCTCAACTCAGCTTCATGTTGAGTTTGGTTTACTACACTAAAATCTTACAACACTTTCCTTGGGTGGTTACACAATAACATGACAAATTGAATGGCCAAGTTTTCCATCAGGGTACATGATTCAAAGGGCTTTCCTAAGGCACAGTGCCATATCTGTCTAACACCCATATTCAGCTAAACCCACTGTCATGTCAACTATGCCAACACGCAAAATATATAAACGTCACTACAATAAACAAACAAATAAACTCTTTGTTGGTGTTTATTTTATTGCAATTAAGGATGACACATTCGTTACTGCAGAGCTAAATACGTGACATAGATCTGCCAGTGTTTAGGATGTAGCCTAGTTCTAGCGACTTTTACATCTGTTTACACAGTATTGTTTGCAGAGATAAAAATCGATTGGTTCCTCACATGGTCAATTCCACATCTATTTTTAACACTAGCTGAATCGGTCTGTCCAATAAAAGTCTGTGGTCTCAATATCCATGTTTCCAGTTCATGACACTTGGAACAATGCAGTAAACACAATCAAGCCTGTCAATGCGGCATGCTGAGGAAAGGTGAAAACAAGTACATACACTTGCTATCTATCATATATGCTAATTCACTGAGTGGAGGTCATAAAGTTAGAATCAGGTGATTACAACGTTAAGCAAGTTTAACGACTTTGTTTTGCAGCCCTGCTCGAGTGCCCATGCACCTGAACCAAAAAGGAGTGGATCTATTCTCTACACATCTTTGTCCCAACCCTATATTTATAGGACAATCTCCAATATTGTCCATTGAAAACGTAAATGTGTTTAGACTGTATTTTTAAGTAAAGTTAAACATTGGGGTCGGCCTGTTTGCATCACTAACAGAAGTAGTTATCTGTTAACGTTAGCTAAATGTTACGTTACCCAGCTAACCAAACGTTAGCTGCTAGACAGAAAAATATTTCCAACGAGCTAGCAAGCTTTGCTACTTCACTATGCAAATTACCAGGGTTGAGTGGATGAACCTCTCCAAAAAGTGACTAGAACATACTTCATTGCTAGTTTGTTTTGATGTAAGCTCAGTCTAGTTACAACCAATCAGTAGCAATTCAATGTACATAGTAAACTGGATCCTAACGCTCGACACAACAAGCAGGGCACTTGCCACAATGCAATCGATGACCTAGGTTAACGCGCTAGCCAGCTAACCAACACGGGATGAGCTAACAACGATTAACCCACGTATCTGTTGACATTAGCATCGATCATCGGTGCTAGACATCTTTAATTTAGCCTAACGATTACAGGACTTGTAGTTGTATTGATTCGGGTTACGCTTCACACTCCAAAACATGCCAATGTTACTGTAAAAGTCAGCCGCGAGGTGACTAGCGATAGCTAGCAAGCTATCAATCATTATTCTAAGTTCTGCGTCAACTAAAGCGCCCTCCTTACCTCGACTCCTTAAGCTGGTTGGCAAAGTGCTGTAAACTGGTTGCCGATGCTCATACAGGCTGAAATGTGAAGTCCTCCGCGGCGACGCTAGCTATTATTCTGCAAGCTGGTGTACTGAACTCTGCCAATGATCACACAGCTTCACAAAAAATAACAACCGAGTGCCCGCTAAGCCTGTTTTGCTGCCCACACTGGCTGCTCCAGGCGGCGTGTTAAACACTAGCTTGCTAACGAGTAGGCATAGAAGAAAAGTGCTATTTTAAAAATGCCAGGTAAATAATATATTTATCTAATTCTTGTCGACGGGTTACCCTTATGAATGAGAAATCTCGATCGCTATTGCTTCTCGTTACACCTTGTTATAAATGTCAATAACCTGCAGCTTACAACAGGCCTCGTTCATGGCAGAACAACTAACGTTACTCGACATGAGCACAAACAGGAAATGACGTTTACGCAAATCAAGGCCTTCCTCGTAACAGTGAAAAATCATTCACGTTTGATAGTTGAGCGGTAGCTGAGTAGGCTAATCCATAAAAAAGTACTGTCCCTGAAACGAGAAGGTAATAGCAGTGGCGTAAAATTGTTGGTGTGTTTTTTTTGCCCGCGGGTCTAAGTGCTTGTGTACTCGTGAAATTTGCTAAATGCTGTATTCCCAACGCATGTCACAACCATATAGACTGCATGGTCACAACAGAAACGACATCCATTCTAATGCAGAGATGACAGCCACCAGTAGTATTAGTAGCCTACCGATACACTGGTGTAGATGGTAGGTCTACGTATATTACTATGTAATAAGCAATCATATTGATATCCGTAACAATAGTAGGCTATCCTACAGAAGTGATTTGGTCAAGGTGTACAAAAAATATAAGGGCAGAAAGTGCAAGTCTTTCTAATGATGACCTTATGGTGTAATGAATAACCCACTCTTCTTACAGCCTGTAAAAAAAAACCTCTTAATTAATTATCTCTCAATCAGGGTTCCTAGCCAGCTGGACATGGAATTCTAATACATCTATTCCAGACGAAAGACAGAGGATCAAATAAGTATGGCAGTCAGGTCAAATTATTTTGTTAGCATCAAGCAATGCAATCTTTTTTTCCAAAATACAATATTTATATCCACCATTTTTCCATAATAGTCCCATAATAATCCTTAATAATAGCAGTAAAGCCATAGGGTCAACTAGCTGGGTCAATCATGTCAGGACCGTTTGTGGAGACAGATTCAGAATCAGATTTTACTGGCCAAATATACTTGCATATACAAGGAATTTGACTTGGTGGAAAGAGTAACCTTGGCAGCCATTCATACGGCGCCATCAGAAAAACACTGAAAAAAATGGAGTACATAGGGAAAGAGGAGGAGAGAAAAAAACAACCCACCAGACTATACACCAAATAGGGAGTATAGTTTGGTATTAGAAAAAAATACCTTAGCACATATAAGCAATTTTTTGCAGAACAGGGATGGGGTGGGGAGGGGTAGAGGAATCACACATCTTACAACATAGAGCCAAAAACATTGCACCAGGTAAAGGGAAAAGGGAATTGGAGAGTCCAGCACAGACAAACAGTCCACATCCTGCAGCCTCCTTAGTGCAGCCAATTTTGAGGTGCTGTCAGGGAGCCTATCCACGCTGGGGGGCAGATACAGGCAGCCCACCCAGAAGGTTAGAGATGCAGGATCAGGCGGTGGGAGGCACGGATGACCCTCAGCAGAGTGGAATGGATAGGCAGAAGAAGGATATGGCTTAGGGCAGTCTAAATGACATTTCAGTGGTTGTGTGTGTTATATTGCACATGCATGCATGTATAGATCTATGGAGAGGCATGCATGTATAAAAATGGAGAGGGACATATAAGTGATAGAGTGGGAGCGGGAGACAGAGTGGGAATTGTACGGCATGGCATATGTGCAGTTTTGTGGAGGCAGTAAGCTACAGCAGCATAATGGTATATGACAAGCCATCACAGCCACAGGGATGGTAAGTGGCCACCAAGCCGTAGACAAGTGAGTGGTGGTTTAGAGTACACAAACCCTACTAAAGGGTAGTGCAGTAAATAGGAAAGTTTTAAGTCTTAAAAGTGTTAAGTGTCCACTTCGTGAATGTATGTGTGTGTATGTGCTCCACAGGGCAGGCGCATGATAGCAAAAAAGTTCTTAACCTTGTGGATTTTGATATTCTAGGAATTACTGCATTTTGTTACAGCATTTTGTTACATCATTACAACATAAGGTTCTGGAAGGGAATTAGGGAACAAGTAATCTTTAATATATGCTGGAGCAAAGCCATTAAAAGTTTTATATGTTAAGGGAGTATTTTAAAACCAATTCATCTTTAAGAGGGAGCCAGTGTAAAGAAGAAGATAGGTATATGTTTTTTGGTCCTAGTGAGTGCATTTTGTATTAGTTACATGGTTTTTGGGGCAGGTAAACCACACCCAGAGAACAGAGCATTGCAATAATCAAGAGGTAAATGCATGTATTAGTTTTTCTGCATCCTACATCCCATGTTTAGTACTTAAAATACCGGTACCTAAGAACCCACATGGAGCAGATTCATTGAAACAGATTCTTTCTTTTTTCTGCTTAGAATCTAGAGGGTTGCTCGTATGGAAGAAGTGTTTTTTATTACTAATATTATTATTAATGTTATTACAGTAATACCAAAGATGGAGCACAGGTCTCCTAAAAGGCGTGGCTCGAACCCTCAGCAAGCAAAAAATCAACTGTCAACCAGAATGGATGAATAATTGTGCTGTATTCAATATTACTCTGAATTTTCTGATGACACAATTTTATTTAATCTAAATCTCAAATGTAATTCTACAAGTCTGCCTTATTGCTATATATTTGGGCTGAGGATTGGTTGGTTTTGGCCAAAGGTGCTGTCTTTGGTAACGAAAATTGAATTAATTCTTAATATATATATTTTTTAATTCACCTGTGACTATTTGAAGTTAAAGATTTATAGGAGGGAGGGCACCACCATGTTTTATGTTCATAACAGCTCTCTGGCCATATTAATTCAACAAAGCTAAGGTAAAAATTGTTGTTTTATGGAATGTTTTCTACATTCCATAAAAAATTTCCAAAAGGTTCACATAGCCTAAAATAGGACCCTTCTACAGAGCTGATCATCCAGCCTCTATACACAACCACACTAAGACAATGTAGACTTGCCTTACCTGAGCACACAGCTGGTGTTCTTCTATTGGCTAGTTTTATTTCTGGCCAGATAAGAGCTAGTGTGACACATATCACAGTTGAATAAATCAATAAAACACATTAAAATATTGCCAATTCTATTGAATGTTCATGATCTTTTTTCCTGCTGACAGCACTTGATGGGATCTTTTAAAGACACAGAATATTTGTATATGTGTTTGTCATTTATATTTCTGTTCTTTTGTCATTATAGAGTCATGGTCGAAAATGTTGGCACCCCTAGAACATATATTTTTTCCCCCTCAGAATATTACTGGAATTACAAATGTGTTTTGTACACACGTTTATTTTCTTATTGTGCACCGGAACACCAGGGCAAAATTTAATATGCTTTTAGAACCAGAGAAAATGGGTTGGACAAAATTGGCATGCTCAAGTTAAAACTTATCTTCACATTCATTTAGGTAAAAACCAACTAAAACCAAATTGCTTCTTTGAACCATCTAAATTCATATGCCACTCATTTGGAATTGTGGGTCTCTTATCTGCAAATGAGCACTTCAGTATAAGACCTAAACTCTGTCTGTGAAGATTCTCATTCTTCCAGGTTGTGGTAGTCATAGCGTTCAGTTAATGGGTGATTCATGTGATCCTCGGTACTTTGATCCTCACACATTGACTATGCTATTTATGTTAATGGGGGATTCTTCTGATTCTTGATCATATGATAAGGAGTGTGGTTTACAGTTCACACCCACAGGCCAGAAATATAAGCTCCTGGTATTTTCAACATCAGTCAGAACTGACGAAGCATTTCTGGATGGAAAGTGAAACGTTTTCAAGCTCAAAGAGCCTTGCCTTAACTGAACACCGACAGACTTGTTTGCAAAATAGGAGAGGTCTACATTTCAAATTTAATGGTGTAAATAGCTTGCTGATGGTTATAGGTAATTTTATTTTATTTATACTTTATTGCCTGTTGTTCCATTGCAAAAGAAATATAATTGCAGTCATTTTCTGGAAGTGCATTTTATGGAATATTGTCAGGGCGCCTTCATGCCCTGGATTCTGAATTTTGTAAAAATATAAAATATAGGCTTAATAAGTCAATTAAGTAACAGCATATTAAGTAATCTACTGTACATCCTTTGGCATTTCAAAAATAGCCCCCATTTTGTATGCAAACTGTTGTTTAGCACAGGCAAAATTACAGTACTTTATAGGCCTAATGTTATGAAAGACACAGCCAATTTTGCTACAATAACATGTTTGCTTATGTTAAAACCTTTTGGTAAGATTTACCATCCTTAGCCCACCATCTAAAAATACTGCAGTCAAGGCAAACTGGCATTAAAACAGACACCAGACACATTCAAATGCAGTAAAGAAGCAGCTGTATTTGACTATAAAGGCAATTCTAATCCAGTGTCTCTACGCCATTTCCTTTATATTTCAGTGTAAAAAGCCTATACTCTATTGAAAAAAAGAAACAAAAAAGTAACAGGAACCCCCAAAAAACAGTCTCTTAAAAGAAAATTAAACAAACAGAAAAAAAATCATCCAAAAAATATCCCCATTCACCAATCAGTTTAGTTAAAATAGAAACATTATCTCAATTCATTATCTAACAATTTCCCTCAAAACAAAAATATATATATATACCTCATATATATATATATTTATTTATATGCATTTCCAAGGCAGTTTGTAATGGCCACAAGACAGACATGGCCAGTGGTATTCATATCTTAATGTAGAGTCAAGAAAACATACCTCAAACGATGGATAGAACTATGTGAAGGGAAAGCTAAGGAGAGATGCAATGAGGGAGGTGGGAGGTGTTTATGCGCGATTATGTTGCAGGGAGTGTGACGCTCACAGAGCCGACACGAATACAGGTACACTCTCACCAACATCCTGCCTCTGGCGGGCCACGCAGGAAAGGTGCCTGAGTGTGAGTGTGAGTGAGTGTGTGCATGCGTGAGTAAAGGTGTCTATGAATGAAAGCGGTGCAAACGTCAGACCAGATTGAGAGCTGTCAATCACCATTCCCTTTTCTCACACACTTTTGAGTCCTGGCATGAGGGACAAGAGAAGGAGGGAGGGAGAGAGAGAGAGAGATAGAAAGAAAGAAAGAAAGAAAGAAAGAAAGAGCACCACTGCCTGCCCAGAGGATGGAGGCGAGATCTCCTGGCGTCCTTTGTTCGGTGTTGGGAGAGCCATCGGTGGGGTTAGGGGTGATGGTGGTGGTTGGGGGGGGGGGGTCATCCTGAGAGAAAGAGGCCTCACTGTGCTGTGCTTTCAGGAAATGACCGATTGGCCAGCCGACTGACCAATCATCTGAGAGACGTCTCTCAAGTGGGCAGAGCGCCAAAGTGTCTGCCGCCTGGCACAGATGCGTATGCCCGCACAGGGGGATTACAGTAACGGGGATGAACTGATATGCAAGATTCCCTGAACGCCACGGCCTCTCGTGAGACCCGGTCGGAAGTGGTGGAGGATCACATGGAATGGGTGGGGTGGTGGGGGACACCATTACAGTTTGAAAGAGCCAAATGGGAGGAGCATGAGAGACAAAATAAAAAAAAAAAGCTGTAAAAAAAAAGAAATTGAGGATTTAGCCGTGTGGGCTCGGCAGTGGTTCTTTACAATGGGTGCACATGTTGATCAGAGGTGAAGGAGAGGAGTAAGAAAGAGGGAAAAAAAAGACAAAAATGGGTTTGATGAAGATGGAGAACAAGTTGACACGCAAGTGATGGTAGCATATCAGTTGGGTATTTTATTATCTACTCCTGGGTTAAGGTGTCATTGCTTCATAGCTGTGGGCACGTTCCCTGGGTATTATTTGCGTGTGTATGTACATATCTGTGTGTGTGTGTGTGTGCGTGTGTTTGAAGATGTGTCTGGTCTGGAAGCCTGTATGACTTGAAAGAAGTGTAAGTAGGAGACGGAGATAATCCCTGGACTACGTCGGAGGGAGAAGTGTCCTTCCCCCGTTCATTCATACAAGAGTCACTGTCCAATCCCACTATGTGGACCCTCTCTTCTGTAACTCCTGAATGAATGCTGTGAACAACAACAGAAAAACAAAAACATATGTGAATGTAGACGATAACATTTACATTCACAGCATTGGGATGATGAAGATGACTCAAAATGATTGAATGATACATTGTAGGTGATCAGATGATCATGTTATCCCTGACAATAATATTTAACAGTGACCTGCACAGTGATTTCTGAAGAAAAACGGTATATAAATGTGTAAACTCTTACCACCAATGATCTCATCCTTTACTTTCTGCAGCTCCTTTCTCACCTCTTCGAGTAACTCCTGCAGACAGACACACACATACACACAAACACTTTAAGATTTATATACTTGACAAAGGGAAAAGCTCAGACAATATTATCTAATATACCATTTAAACTAGTCTTATGCAATTATATAAGACAATCTAGTATAATTTCAGGCTCTTCGTATTCGCTAATCAACAACATTAGATACAAACAATTGTAAAGAGAAAAATCACCTGTTTAAGTTTTTCCATGTCAGACTCTTCGCCTCCAGCCTCTGAGTCATTTGTGTTGTTTGTCGTTTTCATTCTACAAGAGGAGTTTTAAAAAGAGCAAATCAAAATGTTTGTAAGACAACCAAAAAGTCTCAACCATGCAAACAATGGTTGCCAGAAATTCCTGCTGTCGCACAGCATATCCATCTCCACGGCAATGCCAAAAGCATTCAAAGAGCTCCACCACCACCTTTTCGTCAACCAGCCAAATCTCCCATCTCAGGGGTACGTACTTATGTGTGTGTGTGCGTGTGTGTGTGTGTGTGTACACACACCTTTATACAAGACTCCTACAACACTGAGCATCTCATTACAAAGACTACAACAGGTGGTTATTTTCCCATGCTGGTGGTGCAGAGAATGAAAAGCATCTTTGCCAACCCCGTGACTGACTGTGATGACCACACAGAGATGAGCAGCAATACAGGACTTCTGACAACACCACCACAACCCTGTGCTTGACAGCAGGCTCTCTGACGGAGAAGTAGCTTGTTAAAAAGACGGCAACCAAAAGAGATGACTAAGAGGAGGATAAGGAGTGTTATTCAAACCCACACCACTGCACCAACGAGACTGCACACACCACCACCTGGTTAGATCAAAAGATAAGCTCTCTGGGGGAAAAACAGAAACACCACTGATGCAAACAATCTCCTCTGTACAGGATCTGCAATCTTCATATCATTACATACGTGTTAGAAGTCAACCTTCACATATCAGAACATTAGGTAAATCGCAAGACAAAGAAGATTTCTGCATGCTTCCCAAAAACCTTTAAGCAGCTGCAGAGTGGTCAATGAATAGGTCATCTGCTATAAGGCTAGAGTTAGCATTTTTAATACCTTTATCTTTGTGTGTATCTGTGCAAACGCAAACCAGTGCAAAGTCGGAAACCTTTAACCAAGTTCAGGGGATTGTTCAGTGATGATTCTATACCTGGAAATACTGGCAGTAGGGGAAGAACAAGTGTCTGCATTCCAACTGGGAGTAGCGCTATTCCTGTTTAGGACACATACAGTATACTTGGCCTCAAATACAGTATACTCTCCTTCACACGCACCATACTCTGCATGTTACATTTGGCATTGGCGAGGAAACGTGTAGCCTGTCTGTGTACAAAACCTAGGAGATACCTACCATTTAAGAAAGGAACACATTTAAGCAAAACACAAAACATCAGTAAAATTTAGTTTGGTGCTCTGCTGGGTTCTAAAATTGGGAATACCAGTATTCTGAAGTGTTACATCACACACGCTTTACATTCTCCGTCAATCTCACACAGACACACACACATTCAAATTCTGCATACCCACCCCTATCAATCTATTCAAGATTTGAACCAATGGTATAGAACACAATTACATCACCCAGCAGGATGACATCACAACCTGGAGACCATACCTGGGCATAGTGGCAGATTTTTCCCAAGGTCTTCTCACGGGTTCTGCACAAACACACACAAAGAAGGTGGTGAAACACCAAACTAAGATCTCTGAAGTACTGCACAGGGTCACCTCCTTTGGTAACCTTAGTTCTGATTCACATAAGTATTAAAGGTGGTCTATGAGATTTCATTTTCAATTAAATTTTTATCTCATATAGTAGGCATCTCCCCTTGATCGGCTAGCTTTCTGCCCCCTGAATACACTATGAAAAAACCCGGTCTCGAATGACAATACAGGGGTGTATTCAAATAAACGCTAGCGATAGGGGGATGTGCACTTCAACATAACAAACAATAACAAACAAATCGGCAACAAGATGGGGTGGGAGTTAATGCGCGTCCTCTACCAACTTTATTGTCGATTGGTTGGCCGTGGTTTGTTGCGTTTAGGTTTGTTTGAGTGTTCGTTTGAGCATTACAGCCCCTGTGCTGATGTTGGAGACCAAGACAAGGTGTGAGACCTTCAATTTGTGATAAAAATAAAATTGCGCTAAAATGCTGCAACATCTCATAGAGCACCTTTAACATAACACGTCTTTTCTGGTCAAATCAAACATGGATGCATACTCACCACTGTGGCCTTGTGATTCAGAGTCATCCTAGAAGAATGAAAGGGGTGATGGGAGGATGAGGGAGAAGGGAAAGAGTAAAGATGATGGACAGATGAACATGAATATTAACATAGAACAGAAATATCAGCAGTGAAAGGCCTGGGCCTGTGTCTATTTGAAACAAACGGTAGATTCTGAGTTTAAAAAAAAAATATCAAAAAGGTGACAGAACATTATTTGACTACTTACATTACTTGGTTCCTCTTGCTTTGCAGGGGCTTTTTCTCCCTTGTCTGCAGCTTTTCGCCTTTAAATGACAGACAAAATTGAGATTTACTCATCGATTCATTAGAGATTACATTATGTTTAAGCTTATTCATCTGGCAGACGCTATTAAACTATTAGTGTTTCATATGCCTAATCCAGATTTCACCGGACTACAGTCACTGAAATAAAAAAAAACAAACACGGATGTTCTCAATAATATTTTACGAGACAGTGTGCACTGCAGCTGGAATTGACATGAGTGTAGTAAGATTAGGTACATTAAGCCCTTCACAAAAGGCAAAATGCTTTTCTATGGCCAGAACAAAGGGGCGGTCATCATCAAGGGGTGAAAGGTAAAAGGTCAGACAACACCACCCGTCTGCATGATTCTGACCTTCTTGCCAATATGGCGCTCATCTCCCCCATCAGGTCACCACCCCCGCTGGGCAATGAGGCACTGCTACGGCTGGCGTCAGGCTTGGGAGCGGGAGCAGCAGCGGGAGGAGCAGCAGCAGCAGCAACACCACTATCATCCTGTAGAGGGCAGCAGAGAGGCGAAGGCGGGCTCATTGGTGGAACGCGGGACAGATATGGACTCATGTCCAGCTGCCATCTCTCTCTCTCAGTCACGTTTACTTCCCTGTTCTCCCTCCATCAGTGGACTTATCATCAATGGCCTCTCCCTCATCTCCAGTTATCATTTAGGTGTCTACCTCCCACTTACAGTAAGAAAGAAAAACACTCTCATATATTTGAATCTCAAAGGTGGTTTTAATGGGACGTTTTATTGTACACATATCCCAAGAGCCGCTATGATATGATATGATATTTTTTCTTCTCTTATGCAAGTCTTTTTTTCTGTCCTTTACCAGCATCTCTCTAATGTTAAATATTTCAGATCCATCTGCCACCTTGCAACATGTTTCCCCTTTTTCCCTCCATCTAATGCCTCCATGACTGTCTACCGTGGTCTCTCCTCACCTCCAACCTTCCTCCTACCCCCTCTCCACCCACTTCCTCTGCACCAACACTAGTTGCATTCAGAGAAATAAAATAAAAAATCCATGACTTTTCCATAACTTTCAGTGATTTTACACAAATCCATGACTTTCTCAGGCCTGGAATTTTTTTTTATTTACATTTTTTTTCCATGACTTTTCCAGGATTTCCATGACTATGGGAACCCTGTGCATAGGGATTTACATGCACATGTTGGGACAGATCAAGACAAGTGAGTCTATATGGACGGTGTGATATGTGATACTTTAGGCACTGTACAGAGTTTAACTCTAGGCAGTAGGATGTGTGATGTGTGATACCTTGGGCACTTTACGAAGTTTGGCTCCAGCCAGAGCTGCGGCCAGCCCCCCTCCACCTCCTCCTCCACCGCCGCCTCCCCCACCCCCAGAGGATGGCAGTGGTGGGGCTGGAGGGGGCCCACCTGAGGGTGGAGGCCCAGGGGGAGGTGGTGGTCCGGCTGGAGGAGGCCCTGGAGGGGGCGGAGGGGCGGGAGGTGCTGGTGGACCTCCAGGAGCCATTGGAGGAGCAGGGGGAACTGGGGAGAGACCGGATATGACATCATGATAAGAATGCACCAATGATTTGTTGTTGCAAATTGTCAGTGTGTGATAAGAGACATTTTTATACAAGCTAATTAAGCAGGAAGATGAGGAATTTAAACATGAATTGGCAGCTCTGTGCATCATTGTAGTTCCCAACATGCCCAAACAGAGACTAAATTATGATGCAATTTTATTCTAAATTCCTATCAGATCTCAACTCATTATTCTTTTTGTTTTGTTGTGCCAGCACCCTAATTGGGTAATTCAAGTAACCATATGTACCTGAAAAAAAATGCAGTGTCTGGCTAAACAGGGAAATGCAAAAGACAAATGACTGGTAAGAAAAGAAAGAAGTGTGAAAAACAGAAGAATTACAAATGAAATGATTGTAAAGGCTAGACTACTGATGTCACTCACATTTTTAGACATTACATAAAATATACAATAAAGCACAGCCATTACGAAGAGAAACCGCCCCGCATGGACAAACAGCCGTGAGTTAATAATAATTCTTGTAGCCGTCTGGAGCGAGGCCAGAGAGGTGAGGCAATACTTCAGTGGTGTCATATGGTGTACCTGCCGCTGCTTGTCGTTCTCTCTCGAGTCGCTCCCGCTCCAGTCGCTCTCTCTCTTGGCGTTCTCTCTCTTGTCTCTCTCTCTCCTGCTGCTCGAGTCTCTGTTGCTCCAACCTACAGGAAGGATGAAACAAACATGAAGAAACAAAATCTTAAATGTGAAGTTAAACCCAGCTACTACTATACAATGCAGTGGCCAATCATATGCTGTATAAACTTGATAGAAGTTTGTGAAATTTCTTGCTACAGATTATCACAAAAATGATGAAAACATTGAAAAACATAGAACTCTGAGTGAAAAACACTGCAATGACAAGCTGTCACATGTCATCCTGGTTACCTAGAATTCCAAAAATCCACTCCCCCTTTTCTAGACATTCCCGCCCTCAAACCCTCCCAGACTTCGACTCTCGGCAGACATGTTATGAGCTCATACTGTCTACACACTGAAGAAAGTGCCAAACTCTCTCTCTCTCTCTCTATAGGCTTTGGGTGTGTGGAAAAGGGGGTTACTCCATTTAGTCAAGGGTTAGGGCCGAAACGTTTGTCTGGTTGTTGTGCTTCCTGAACAAACCGGCATAAGATTTGGATTTTGGGAGTGTTGAGTTTTTCATGGACTCGTACCATCTAGGACTGAGTGAGCCATGCAAGAGATGCTGTGCTTCGCATGGGCCATGGGGCTGAGCTGCATATGCTGCAATGTAGAGTATGTAGGCCAGCTTTGGAGCCGTTTGCTCTAAGGTCACCCGCTGTTTGGCGTGGTGCAGGTCCCCCCCCCCCCTCCACAGTGTTCAGATTATTAGTGACCCATTCAGCCTTGGGCCCCCGAGGGAGCACTTCACGGCCCTGATTAGCCCTGAATGAAATCACACATCTGGCCTCTGAGGGTTAATCCAGCCGGACTGCCGTGCAAACCATGGCTGGCTGAACCAACCACTGCCTTTAAAATCTACGCCTGCAATCAACCCTGTAGATAAATAAAAGCACAGTGTGCGTGCACATCTTCAAGCGTTTGTCAAGGGTGCTGGATATGAATGGAAATATGAAAGAGTAGAAAGATACTGTATATCCACACATCGTTTTAGCTCCCACAATGTGATTTTTTTTACTCCAACAGTAGGTGCGAAGACCACTTTTGGCATTGTATGACTGAAAATAAATATAAATAAATAGATAAATTAAATTAAATTACACACACATTGTGGGAGCTAGAAGGAGCTAGGAGGAGGCGTCTGGTGGATGTGAGAGAGAGACATCTCCCACAGCCAATCAGTGCACACGGCTGATGTGTGCGTGCTCTTTGACAGGACGCTGCGTCAACCAATCCAAGAGCTGCCCTGACCCTGAGCCAATGGGATTAGCAGTAAAGCTGCACAAGTCGGGGCCACAACAGGCCACGGGTGGGCCGTAACGAGAAAGGGACGAAGGGAGGGACGGAGGGAGGAAGAGCAGTAGAGGGGGATGAAGGGAGGGAAGAGAGGAATCAGGAAGGAGGGATAAGAGTGAGCAGTGACTCTGGCTTACGACCCTTGACCCCGGGGCCTGACAGAGGGCTAAAGACTGCAGAGCTAATGCTGCCAAATCCCTTAAGAGAGTGTTCATGCACAGTGCTGTGTGTCTGTCAGCCTGGGCGTGTGTGTCTGTCTGTACAACATTTGGTGTGTGCGTGCGCGTGTGTGTGTGTGTATGCGTGTGTGTGATGGGAGGTTCTCTCTATGCTGGTGCTGCTCTTATTATAGAATTATAAGTGTGTGTGTGTGTGTCAATGCCAATTCAACTATGACTATATATATATACAAATATGTGTGTGTGTCTATGTGTGTGTGTGTGTGTGTGTGCGTGCATGCATGCTTGCGAGACACCGCAGGTTGAAACACTGCAAAAAGTGGTGAGTCTCGGACGTCTGGACACCTATGATAATCCTTCTAATCCAACTCTTACCCGCTAGTCTCTAGCCCACAGAAGTAATCATCTTCCCATTTTAAGCCCCCATATCCCCCCCAAAAAAGAGGATCTCTTGGTACCTCCGCTGCTGTTCAATCTCTTCTGGGGATGGTCCATTTGACACTGGACGGGGGAGTGTAGAGTAACCTAAAGCACATCAGGCAATTCATGTTTCGGTTCCGTCACACAAACACACAAATGTACGCATATAAGTGTGTGTATAAGTGTGTATACCTATAACACACACAAACATATGCACACATATTCCTATATTAGTTGATATATTAGTATATTGTATCTACGGATGCACCTACAAGAGCTGGATGAGTACATGTGTCAAGGGTGTGTGTGTGTGTGTGTGTGTGTGTACCTGCGTCTGCCATGGCACTGAGCACTTCCAGCGCGTGCATCATGCCATTTGCGAAGAGGGCGGCGTCCTCTTTGCTGCCAAAGTTGAGCCCCCACACCTGCCTGTTGTCCCGCCACTGGTGGAAGTTAGGCGTGGCCTGGTTGTATTTTAGCCCTTTGACAATTGGGCAGTTTATCACCACCTGAAGGGAGATATCACACGCACACACACACACACGCACGTACACACGCACACACACAGACACACACACACACACACACACACACACAGTCCAAAGGTCAGCAAGGAACAAAAACAAATCTCTGGGTTTGCTCAATTCACTTGTGATATTTACAGCTCTCCTCATTTTTCTGAATAGACGAGTGGCGGCCATGTGTTCTCAAAGAGCGTCCCACGGGCCAATGGTGGCCCGCAAAAATGTTTCTGGCGGCCTGCGATAACATCTGTAAAATTGTTACAACTGCAGGCCTGCGCAGCTTTCAAAAACATGTCCGTTTAGGGGTGTTTAGCAGCATCTACAGGCGGCCTAAGCAGTAATTACAGGTGTCAGGTGTTGCCTCCAACCTAACGGTGGTCATGTGATAATGGAGGAAAGAGAAACAGAGCAGGAGCCAGGTTCCTCGAGAAGAAAATAAGATAAATGAACAATTGATTACTTTGTCGAACCTCATAAGTTGGAAAAAGTTGTTTGCCTGATCTGCAAACAGGCCATTAATTGCTGCTGAATTGATTACGATACCAAACAAAAGCTACGATAAATTAATGACCAGTAAGCTTCAACAACTTAAAAGAGGCTACACGGCACAGCAGTCAGTTTTCACAACTAAGCGGAGCAAGCCGTTTAGCGGCGAATTTGTGCGAGCCTGCATGTTGAGAGTGAGATCCAGGCATGCTGTCCTTTGTATCGCAGCGTCAGAGATGGAGCCGGACGTTAGAGGAATTGTGATTCGTGGCCAATCGGAAACAGCACCAAAGATCCCATTTAAAAATGGTATTTTGACCAAGTAGCTTTCCTAACAAATATTCATTATGACACTAACAATAAGATTATGAATGACAGGCAATAGTATGATTGAATGATGAAGTCCCCCCTCTGAATTAGGCTAGGAATTGCACCCGAGTTGTACCCGAGGAATTGCACCCAAGTATGTTACTGTTAATGACTTTTCCGAATTTTTTCTGTTGAGGGTATAGAAGACCAGGGATTTAGCCTTAAGAGCATTAAAAAGTGTTCATTGCAACAAAATGTAAACTGGATAGATCCAGTATATGGTCATTACAATAGTTACAAATGGAATTCTTTTTCTTACCCCCCCCCCCCCATCAAAACTTTGAGAACCCCTGCTTTAGGGGAACGTCCAGGGCTCTTGACTTTTGCTCTCAGTCTCACACAAATGACTGCAACTGAGGAACTAACTGTGACCTTGGATAACAAGCTCTGGAGTTAACCAACAAGCAACAAGAGTTCAAATATCTAAACATGCCAGCGAGGCTGACCTTGTAACTCCATTGATCCAGTAAAGCTACTGTGAGAAAGGAGGAAGGGAGAGGAGGAGGGGGGGGCGTAATCTGCAGACTCTCTGTGGTGTGCAGCAAAAGGCACATGTTGGGAGAACACAGCAAAGGGTTAAATCCTTCTGCTGACACAACCTCCAGGCTGAAGTGGTGACAGGCACTAACAGGACACCGGCTCAAGTTCACAGGGGACGGACGGAAACCACCAGTAGGTGGAGCTCCTGCTGCAGCTGGCCAGTGCAAAACACCCAGCTGCTGTTGCTGGTGTGTGTGCGTATGTGTGTGTGTGTGTGTGTGTGTGCGCGTGCGTGCGCGTGCGTGTGTGTGTGTGTGTGTGGAGGGGGAGCGAGCAAGTGAACGGGCAGGCTGAATGTGCTGACGCCTCACTTGTGTGTTTGTTTTACAGCCCTGAATTCCAGAGGGCAGTGGAGAGACTTGCCGGCCCAACGGCGAGAGCGGCACAGCCAAAAACAGATCAACAGTTCAATTGAGGCGGCTAGCCTTGCTGCCACAGCCCTACCATTGGCCAAAGACACACGCACATCCACGCACGCATGCGCACACACACGCACACACACGCACACACACACACACCACAAATTGACAAACAGACAGACACAGACTGAATGAGCTATGGGTCAGGGTATATAGGGATCCTAAAAACAAAGAAAAAAACTGAAATGACACAGAGGACGAGGATGAAGGGGGTGGGGAGAAAGGAAGACAGAAAAAAGAGAGGGAGAGAAAGAGAAAGAAAGTGAGAGAGAGAGAGAGAGAGAGAGAGGGAGAGACTGACGGATGAGGGGCAGTAAAAGCTCAAGAGAGGAGCCCTCCTGGGGACACAGAGCAACAAACCAGAACTGACAAAACAGACTGGACTGCAGGACGAAGAGAGTGCAGAGAAAAAACCCTGAGAGTGACAGAAAAAAAAAAAAAAAGGGAAACACAGAAACAGAGAGAGGTGATGAAAGAATGGAGAATAGTCTGCGTAAGAGCCAATGAAAGAAAAATATTATACCATGCAATCAGAAAAAAGAAAGATTGATTGATTATTTGATTTACTACCAATATAGCAACCAAGGCTATATTATGGCAAAAACAGATATAAATACTGTACATCTTACATTTCTTTAAAACAACAATCAGAAGAAAAATGAGTTAATTAATGAGTACGTTTTTTTTTACATCAATACATGTTAAAAAGTTTCGAAAAAAGAAAGATAGAAAGAAAGAGTGTAAAAGTAACTGACGTGTCAGTGTGATGGATTGACACAGGGGGAAGGAGGGGAGGGGGGAATGATGGACAGATTGAACAGAGGGAAGCAGACAGAGGAGAGATATGGACAGAGAGGGGAAGCCATCTTTAATTGTTACAGGAAATGGTTGAGCTTTCCAACTATCTTGCAGGAAATATCTTCCACTTTAGGACGCATCTCTAGGGAACACTTGCTAGACTGTCTGTGTGTCTGCAAGTGTATGTGTGCAAGTGTGTGTGTGTGTGTGTGTGTGTGAGTGTGAGTGTGCGCCTGCATGTTTGGAAAAAAACGAGGGAGGGGGAGGGAGGAGCTGAAGAAGAAAGAAAGAGATATGGGGAAAGGAACAAGGAGACAAGGAGGAGAGATGGATAACTGGGCTAAATAAAGAAGGTAAGAATTGTTATGCGGCTCTACGCTTCCCACTGAAACCCAGGTGAGGAGAGGCAGTGGGGGGGGGGGGGGGGGAGAGGGTGTTGACAGAGGAGGTTTGATGCTACTTTGTTTGCACAGAGACCACAATGACGTGTGGAAGACACCACCAGTGGGAACAGATGGGCCAGGAAACAACTGCTGGAGTTTATAGGAGCATCTGCCTTACAGTATAGGGATGCACACACAGAGGTGTGAAGTACTAAAGGCTCACACACACACACACACACACACACACAAACACTCACACACAGATACACACATTGTCTCAGACACACTCTCACAATCACATACACACACACTCTCACAATCACAGACACACACTCTCACAAACACACACACACACACTCACTCTCACAATCACAGACAAACTCTCTTTCTCTCTCTCTCTCTCTCTCTCTCTCTCTCTACCTGCTGGTCTGTCTGCATCTTGCGGCCCACTACTCTGAAGGCGTTGGTGCTGGGGTTGTGGTAGATCTGTACCCGGCTGAACACCTGGGCCCCCGTGCCGGCCGGGATCCACTTCTTGTTGGCATCGTCATAGATCATCACCGTGGCCCGCGCCTGACAGATGCTCGACTCACTGAGAGAGAGAGAGAGAGAGAGAGAGAGAGAGAGAGAGAGAGAGAGGGGGCGCAAGTGAGTGTGTAAGTGAGAGTAAGTGAGAGTGAGAGAGTGAGTGGCAGAGAGAGTGAGAGGGAATGAGAGAGAGTGACAGAGAGAGAGAGAGTGACAGAGAGAGAGTGAAAGGGAAATGAGAGTGAGTGACAGAGAGAGAGAGAGCACCAAAGGGGTAGACACAAAGATAGAAAGATGGAAAAGGAAGATAAAGCAGAGGAGGGAAGAGGGGGAAGGGGAGAAAGACAAAAATGAGTGGCATAGTAGAAACATGACATAGTTGAAAGTCTGCGTAGCGCCGGCAGGATGGATTCCAGCCGTCACATTAGATCCCCCCCCCCTGCATCCCCCGGCCCTGACTCACTGACTGCCCTAACGCCACGCAAGCATTACCTCATACATTTGAGAGAGGCACTCTCAAGTTTACCCCCTTGGAGTTCACTAAAGTCTGCTAAATATTCATTCATCACCCACACACACACACACACAGGCCCCTACACCCCCCTATCAACTTCAACAACCACACGACTTGGAAATGTGTTGGAGTCTCCCCAGTGTCAGCTTTCTCCTGAGGACCAAATGGTGAAATAAATCAACAGTGTGTGTGTGTGTGTGTGTGTGAGCTGAGGGGGTGAGGGTGAGAGGTAAAAGACTGTTGACAGGGTGGAGTGGCAATCCCGCGTGAAAGAAGAAGTAGAGAAGTGCAATCGGAGGAGTAGTTAGCAGCCCACGTCTAATCAGACGGCAAATCAACGCACAGGAACAATGGAGCCCTACAAAGACAGGAAGCTCTCGCCTGCTCCATCACATGGGAAACAACAAGCAGGCAACACCGCAGATTCTAGAAGGTTCCATCTGCATAATCTACTCACCAACACCAAAAGGAAAACATTAAAAAAAAAACATGTTTGCTCTCTCTGCCCCAAGAACCAACCACACACACAAACATATTTGTATATGTAGTCAGAGCTGAATTAGCATACATATAACCTCTCTCTCTCTACACACACACACACATACACCTATGAGAGCATATCTTCCAAACCAGAGACCACACACCACACACTGTACACATACACACACAAATCCAATCACTAATCTCACAACCTAAATATTCTGTAGCAATGTCTGCAACAACAGACGCAAAGTACTCCGCCTTTTTTGTTCGTCACGCACACAGGCACACATACACAAAGAAAGATGTCATCTTAGCATCATAAGGTGCCATGTGTCTCTGAGTTTAGGCCAGATTGGCATTAGGCATCTCTGGAGAATGGCATTTGAAACAAGGGGCGGCTTACATAACCCAAGAGCAAATCCATCCTGCACTCAGATAATGTTTACATTCCTGACCCATGCAAGCAGGATAAGATTTGTTTTATATCCACTTATGGTGCTCATGGTTTCTTAATGCACAAGCGCTAAGCCGGCCCGTCACAAGAGCGGCCCAAAGTGGCCAAAAGTATGAAGGAGCCGGCAGGTTGGAATGTCAGAACGCAGACAGAAGAGAGGAAAAAAAAAGAGGAAAAAATAGAAGGTTCTAATAGAACTGCCTGCATTGTTCCATCCTCTCCTCCTCCTCCTTTACTTCTCTTCCTCATCACCCTCTCTCTCCCTCCTCCAGCCCACTCTCAGATACAATCTTCAACTTCCTGTGACACCGCGTAGCAACTGCAGGCTCCGTTTTCCTGCTCTACGCAATGCCTAATAAGGGCTGGATGTACCGTTTGCCCGGAGTGTAGTGTGTGTGTGCGCGTGTGTGTGTGTGTGTCAGCGCCTGTGTTTATACATGCTTGTGGTTCTACCATGAGCAAGCGTGCGCTTGCACACACACACACACACGCATTGCTTAAGTACATTGGCCCACATGTTTAAGACTTTGAAAGAAGGAAATAGGGCAGTGAGAACAGATTTATAAAAGAAAATCAAGGGGAATAAGAGGGGATGAATGCTCAGAGTGGAAAACTGGACAGCTGTGTACAGGTGAGGAGAGAGGGGGGGGCGGGGGAGAGAGAGAGAGAGAGAGAGAGAGTGAGTTTGTATTGAGGAGGGAAAGGAAGTGTTGTAGTGTGCGGGAGAAGGGGAGTGTTACTGGGATTCAGATGTATTTTTAATAGTGAGACTGAGAGCCCAGCTTGGGAGGGGAACCGAGAGTGTGTGATAAATAATTAATGACCCCACCAACATGGTCCCCACACACACACAGCATATAATCAACTCATAGCCACAGGAGCTCACGGCCAAACACTGCAATAGATCGCACATAAATAGCATCGACTACAACATCATCGACTACAAGAGCACCCTGACTGAGATGTCCGAAGCGCAGACTGGCATCCTACACATCAGACTGACAGCTGAATCAACAACATTGCCATTAGGCAGACGGAGACAAGAGTATCACAGTCACTGACGACTGTGCAGACAACACACTATTGGCAGACAATACTCCATCATACTCAACACCATTGCCAGGCAATCTAGCATGATGCTACTCGCATCTAAATAGCATAGCAATAGCAGTGGCATGACAACCACTGCCATGGTGACCAGTCTATAGAACTCAGTACTCTATAGTAGCGCTCATCTTGGAAATGTTCTTTGGGACGTTCCTGATTCTGTTTGGCCAGTTCAAATAAATTAAAAATCCATGTTGAATGTACTTCTGAGTGTTCATTTTCGGGGGGAACCAAGGAACAGTTGGCCAAAGCATCCATACCACAAGCCTGGGGGCTGAGTTGGATTCTAGCCTCAGGTCATTTTCCAATTCTTCCTCATTTTTAAATACATGAAAAGATGCTACAATTCATCTGTGTGAAATTCCTATCACACTTAACACACCGCTCCTGCCTGGAAGGTGCAACAGTTTTTGGAAGTGAAATGCGAAGGCTTTCTTTCAGTTAGTGACCTATGAAACATTTATAGCATGCTGATAAGACCATATGCTAACGGTCCTTGACAAATCACGTCTGTGGATACTTTTGTGATGCTGGCTGATAACCCTCTGATAAGTCTGGTCGGCTAACGCCCAGGAGACCAGGTAAACAGGCACAGCAATCAATTACTGACTGGCAAAAAAAATAAACAAATAATAGAAAGAATGCTAAAGTTCAGTTATGAGTGTGGAGATTATTCACGCTAGATTTGAGATTAGTCCTTCAGAGCCAGTCCGGCAGTCCAGTTTCACAGCCGAAGGAGGGGTTAACAGGAAACTGCAGCGCACAGCCGAGGCCCGCTTGAAGAAATGTCTGTATAAGGCCGTGTGTGCACACAGCTGCCTCGAATGCACTGACAAGTAGAGTCAGGCCCAGTAATCTCCTCCTCCTTGTGCACACTAATTGTCTTCTTCTTCTTCTCTTCCAACTTCCCTTGTCCGCCTCTCCTTGCGCAAATGAGTGAATGCCCAAAACACTCAAATCGCCCAACGCTCAGACTCTCTCACACACACACACACACACACATTGCTTCCTTCTGACGTAGACATCCTCTCGTTTCGCTAGAAGAGTTGCTATTCACCCAGGTGAGTACTCAGGGGTTACTGACGTGACACAGCCAGGCAAACAACATGTAAAGAGGGCCCATGAAGAATGTCAAGGCCTCAGACGAACAGACGAAGGAGGCCTCAGGGTCTGTAAACCATCCGGGCCCCAGAGCTGACAGGGCTCTCAGAGTTTACGTCCAGTGTCATACCATGATTACACTGAGCACTAGAAACAGCTTTATGGCATTAGGCACATTGACAGCACAAATGCTTTTTGAGAAAGCAAAAGTTCCATTTTCTTTTAAATTCTTCATGCCATGCATATATATTTATTTATAAATAACATAAATGGGAGGCGAGGGTTCGGGGGTTGGGGTGGTGGGGGCAATTCTGGATGGTGTAGTGTTCCTCGTCTATAATACACAAGAGAATCTGAAATGGCACTCTGGTTGACAGTTAACAGCATAGTGAGGGTAATAAAGGAAGTGATGTAACCAACACTCTCACTCTCCACGGTTACGTAAAAAAAAAAAACAGAGATGGGAAAGAATCTTCTATTCTACGGTATACCAGCGGCCAGCGTGTGGCAGAGTCTAAATTCCTGGAGGGCTGTACATATGCTCCATCCCTCCCTGCTCTCGGTTGGAGCGGCTTTGCGGTGAACAACAAACTGCCATTATGGAGAGGCACTGGAACGAAAACTAGCACTCCGCCATCCCTCCAGGAAGTCAGGCGGACGGGGGGAGACCCAGCTTCTTACATGTGGACACACACACACACACACACACACACACACACACCCCAAATCACATCCTTCATATTTATTTGCGCAGTGTGGAAAAATGTGAGGGAGGGCAGCACATCGCAGCAGTCCCCCACACCGGGAATAGCTACAAAGTTGACATAATCTGCCAACAGCTTAGGGATAGAGAAAAAAAACATCCGTGTGGACCCAAGATTAGCCTAAATAAAGGCTGACGTATTTTTAAAAAAAAGGCACAGAATTGAGAAGCTGTCAAGGTTAAAGGCAACCGCAATGTCCAAGTGAGAGAGAAATGGCAACACAAACATGTCTGAATAGAACAGCGGGGGAGAACAGGGGAAAATATTTTTACTCTGAAACGTCCCAAATCAGCCGAGTGAAGTATTTCAAGCATGTAATGCAGCCAGTAATGAAGAAAAGAGAAGCAGTAAGTTCATCCTTTCTCTTCTTGATGGTAACTTTTCTTCTTTTTTCCCGGCCTTACTCGCTCACACTTACTCACACATTCATTTACTCTCTCTCTCTCACACTCACACACACACACAGGCTGTGGCATGCACTGTGTTCTGCTCGGGGCTACTGCTTTCAATCGCTTGCTGTCAGAAGGACAGCACTAGGCACGCTGGCAATCAGCGGCTCCTGGCCTGCATCCCTTCTCTATTTTCAACACACTCTCTCCTCCCCCCTCCCTCCCCTTCCCTCCCCCTGGCCCTCTCCTAACCAGACTCCCCACCGGCTGTAGCCAACTGTCCCCAAGATTTTGCAGGTGACATCACTCCCGATGAATATTCTCCACCGTGCTGGCGACTCCCCAAGCCTGGGGGCATGACCTTTCTTCAGAGCGAGCCTGCTCGCCTACTGTGCAGCGGTGCAGCACAGCAGCGTAGTACGGACTCAAGACTCAAGACTCAGACACAGCACAGCACGGAGCAGCCAGGGTATTCTGTATGCACGCGTTCCTCTGTGAATCCGGGACGGCCTGGATCGGTACCCATCAGGGCCTTATTTGGCCGCTGAATTCGAAACTGCTTCTTTCTGGTTTTAATTCCTTTCGCAGGTTGGAGCACATCCCTGCAGACTGAGCCTTAGTGCTGGCGGAGAACTCCCCTGGATGGATGGATGGATGGATGGCGCTGGGGAGGGGTTAGGTGGGGTGTGGGGAGTAGGGATGGGATTCTAAGCCCGGTGGGCGGCAGCGGTGGAATAGCAACGGTGACAAAGCAGATCTGTTGCCGTAACATACAGTATTACTTTTCTGTCTGCCTTGCTTCCTTTTTCTCTCCATTTCTCTTCACCATGTCCCCCTCTCCTCCTTCTCCCCTCTGTTCTCCCTCTCTTTCTCACTGGGGGAAGCTTGGATTCATCAAAGTGGGGTTTAGGCTTGGAGGCTGGGCATGTAATAAAAATGAAATATTAAAATTCCTGTGGAGCACTAAATTGACCTAATGCTCCTCTTTATGAGAAGCCCACGCCGCAGACCGAACACACACCAACGAGGGCCAGACTATCCTCTTATGCTGCGCTGGTGCCTGCGTTTAAGTTCTGCAAACACACATACCTGGCAGTTTTCAATTCAGATCAGGCAGCAACAAAAGGGCCTCTTTCTATGACCACAAACCTCAAACAAAAACATGGACAAAACAGACGGCTAATGGTTATTCCATCTGGGCTGGCAACACAGCTGACTCTTCACCTCAAGCACAGTCATGTAGAAGCTTGCAGAGACAAATATTTGAACTTTCATGCAGATATGAACATTCTGTCTCAAGAGAAATTGCTTGCACCCGATATGTGCTATCACAACTTTTGATTTTAGAAACCAATAGCCAGGCTAGTGACACTGTGGTGCCTTTGAAACAACATTGTATTTTGCTGTAGTACTACAGCAGGGAAGTCTCCTAACTCAATTTTAGGCAATCGGGCAACAGAAATTGAACAAAAAAAGTAAAGGTATGCCCACCAAGTGTTCATTTTCTTTGCACAAAGTGAAATTACATGAAAGAGTCTGGTCCACCGGGCGAAGACACCACATCACCCATCTTGAGATTACCCGTCTAGTTCTGTTTGCAGGCGAATGGGCATGTTTGGTCCTCATCTGCGATGATAAAGCCTCTGTATGGCTACGTGGCGCCTGCTTCCACGCTGCTCTCACACAGATCAATGTGCTTTATCCTGGCCTGGGCAGGGCCTCGGTGGGGAAGCTCCTCTCATCTTGGCCACATTAATCCCTGGCCCTTTTACCGGCGGCTCCATTAACCTTGGCTAATGCCCCTCTGCAAGTGCAGACCCAGCGTTCTGCAGCTTCAATTAAAGGAGCTTGTTCGTCCTGGGCGGTGGCGTGACGCCCACCAGCGGGCCGGGCGACCGCCTCGGAGGAGCGCTGGCATTGCTGCCATTAGTGCAGCCGACCGGCTGAGTCACTGTCTGCTCAGCTTGCGACGCCTGCTACGGCTCGCGGTGACCACCTGCAACTAGCACGCTATGCACAGAGCAGACGGGCAGGAAATCTGATTCGATACAGGCAGCAACTTAATTACTCAATAATTACATCTCATTACTACCAAGGCAAGCATTTGGATGTTTTTCTAACAGTTGAGAGGGGAGACTATATTTAAATTAAGTGTACTATGTAGACAAAACTCATGTAGTGTACTGGGCTCAAATTCACTTCTACCCTTTGGCACGTGTATAGTGTGTGTGTATTAGGTTGAAAAAGAGGGCTTCAAAGAAGTTGGGGCAAACTATCTAAATGGAGACAGACAGAACAGAAGCACTTTGCATAGCTGACTACACCGCTTGTGTTGAAAACGTGCCTGTAGCCCAATTCACTATTACAAACGACACAGCTTGAACAAGAACATAAGATGGAAAGTTTACTCAAAACAGATCTGCGAAATATTCAAATCGCCACGCTAAACAAAGACATCTACTTACAAGGAAAAGCCCTCACCAAGCTGGATTTCCTCATTAAGGAATCATTTAGCAAACTCTCTGTAGGCCTGTACTATGGTCCACTCGTGCGATAGACCAAGGTACAGGGATGGGGTGCGGTGGGTTTGTACACAAACACTCACATTCACAATCAAGCATTATGAGGTATATGAACACAGATATGATGGGATGCCAGTGTGAGGAAGCTACGGTTATAGACTTCACATAGTTCTAGTACAATTTACACCAGATTGTCAAGCCAAATGTGTTCATTTTTTTGATTTGTAGATACAACTTAACAGTCTTTCGGCAGCGAACAAGCAGAAGTCTCTTTAATTCAATGTCTGTTCACAGTGCAGAAATAAGACAAAAGATTCTGGGTTCCTGTATGGAGTCCGCAAAGAATGGCTTTGCTGTATTTATGGATGTCAAATTTGTAGCTGGTCTGGTAGAGACGGATGAGGGGATTTGAATTTTCAAGCTTTCCACAAACTCAACCCCACCACCACTCCCCCCCCACACCCCCACCAATCCTGTCACACTGAAGACAGACACTGCTGGTGCTTAATATCTCCAGTTGCAAGATGCCATCTGCTCTAGAATCAAAGACGGACATGCAACAGTTCTTATTACAGTGACAATCATCATGCACAACAGAGCTGCTACCTGCTAATAAACACCAACAACAATGCTAAAAGGCTTAATCAGTGGACGATTATGGAGTAGTCAAAAGGGAAGGCATGATGGCTAGGTAAATCTGTCTGTCATTAAAGACATTTGTCCACATAAATCAATATGGAGGAAAGCATGAATGAAATGCCTTTAGCTCCTGGATCCTCGGCGATTGCTTGCACAAATGAACGCCCAATTATTATCAGATTTCTGTCTCAAGGGCAGAGTATAATTTCAAAGTATAATTTTGAAAGGAAAGTGTTTATGAGACATTCCTGTGTGAAATATTAGGCTGCGGGCCAGGTAGGGTCATAGTGCATCCCTTCATCAACGAAAATAGGCTCAATCTAAGGGGTAGAAACAGTGGAATCATGTTCAAACTGCTGCTGCACAATAAGCAGCCTGATAGGTAGCCTGGAGTAGGTGACTCCCTGAAAGGACAGTGCATCATGACTGGCCCGACCAATCAACAGCTACAGAGGTTCTATGGATCATTTATAAACGTGCCTGTAAAGAAAAATCATGCTTTACTGTTAAACTATTTCTAGATTTATAGGCTAAATGGGATAAGATTTTAGAAAATATATTGTTGTTGCCATTTCACCTGACGTTTCAACATTTACATACAACATGGCCAAAATTGTTTTGATTTTTTTTGTTTCAAAAAGTTAGTTTTGTTGGGAGGTGGGCGTCATTGGCGTTTCGGATATTCCCATTTCTCTGGAAAACAGCTGTGCCCGCCAGATGAGCAGACTGTGATTGATCTGATAATAATAAAATGTGCACCAGCCCAAACATGCCATCACATGCACAAACACATCATATTGCTTTAAAATCCGTCTCAGCACATTCATTGTGTTATAATGCCCACACAATGTTTAAAACCTAAGTAAAAAAAAATATGTAAAATTCAAAATGGACAACACTGGCCCACACATCAAGGAATTCTTTGTTTGGTTTTTAGCTCACGATTACAGGCACTTTGGGTCAGGGTAAAAGGACCGTCAGGATGAAGATGAAGTGGACATACACTATGCATGTGATTCATCAGAGGGTCATCAACTGTGTGACTGGAAAACCACCCTCTTCTCTGAGTAATCAGGTTACTTCTGCTGATGAACCCCTGAACCTTTGTCTTACTGTATATTTTCTAAAATGACCAGAATAGTTAAGGGGAATTTTCTCTGATATTAATTTCCTATTCTAAAGCACAGTATGACAAACGGGCAATGGGCTCAGCACACAGGCCTTGTGGGATTGTGAGTGTGCCCTTATGTGGTTCTTCTTACTGACCTCAAGGCCACACGGAGAATCTGTGATTCACCAGCAAATTGTCATGGTGGGATGCCTGAGGGTGCCTCTTTTCCGCCCAGAGAATCACCAGCCCAGTTGATACACATCCTGTATTTATAGATAAGCCAGTGCTGGGAGGCTTCTCACGATACAACTGCCCATTAAGTTGAATGAACATATCTGAATGAATGAATGAATGAATGAATGAATGAATGAATGAATGAAAGAAAAGAGTGACAACTCAACGCTGTTTGTTCAAAGGTTAAATACCTCTTAGTGCTATAGATGGACACTATGGGTAGATGCAAAAAGAATAGTGAATACTATTCATTCAGTAGTGTGTTGTCAGTAAGCCAGACTAAGATACAAGAACAAGACTAGGTTCCCAGAGCAATAGTTTAAGGCATGGGTGAAATGTGTGCCACAGTCACACTCTTGACCTCATTTAACCCATTTTCTTAACTGCTACTGAAGACAAAATGTACTTGCTTTGCAGGGCATAATAGCCTAACTTCCTATGTGAACAGGTTAGTTGAGCGTGTCATTGTTGCACTTGGTCAGTATAAGCACAAATCAAAATGAACTTTTGACCAACTGACCATGCTCCCACGTTGACATTTCACAAACACCCCGGGACAATGAACTTGTAAATGTGACAACATTCCATCCCTCACCCATTATGTAGGCAGGACGAAAGGGGTGCACCCTCTCTTGGGGAGCAGGGGGTGGGGACACGAGTTGCATTTTCCTGAGTCAGTTACAGACTGGCTGACAGATATATATACACATACACACACACACACACACACACAACTGTAGGCCATTTGTTGTAGCCTAGGCCTAGTTAGGAAATTCGACAATTTGTAATTAGCCTACTTTACCAACGGTAATGCACGTGGTCAGTGTCCACTGCTGAAAGACATATGCCACAACAGCACAAACTACATAAGTTTGCACCGAAAGATAAATAGATAAGAAACTTGTTGCACAAGTTGTTCTACACCCTATGCATACAAGATGACTAGGTTCTCACCTCAGCCCGTAGACTGGGCACTAAAATGTAGGCTAAAACCACCGATGCCATTGTACTAGAATATGAGGGAAAATAACATTCCAGAAAACTCCGTGCGAACAGCGGTGGCTTCAAAGCATGTAATTGCCAAATACAGGCTGCAACAGGATGTGGAATTCAACGACGAGAGTTCCATACAAGGGCGCATTTTGGTTCCGGGAACGGCCTGCCAACTCCCAGAGAAGAAAGAAAAGAGGAGGGATCTAAACGAGGATGGCTACGTGGTTCAACGCGCCAGGTAGGCTAGATCTGCCATCAGATGACAGTTTGACTTAGGCTACTCATATTTGGAGTGCCTTTATGCAGCCTGGTCAAACTCCCAAGGCGGGTTGTTTCCGCGTAAAAATAAGAGGCCTACCCACTGTGTTAAACTTCACTGAAGCAAGCTACCTTACGCCTTTGATTGTCCCATGGGGATTGATTCGTGGGGAGTTTAATTAGCCATTACAGTCTACAATGTCAAATGAAATTTAAATGAAAGAAATCACTCAGTCCAAGTTCATCGCCCCTTAACGTTACAGGACTAAACAGCTAAAGAACAAACGATGAGCCAGGCGACCCCCTCCCATGCAGAGGCCGACTAGTGATGTGAGCAGTAGGAGCAACAGTAGGGCGAGAGAAAAGTTAGGCTGACAGCGAGTAACAGTCTAGCCAGACAGCGCGGAGTATACACACTTTATGCTCCCTGAAAGAGCTTTACAGTGTGATTACAACATTTAACAAAGTTTTGTGGGACCAAACCGCGCAGAAGACTTCAGGGTCGGCCAATTTAGGAATCCAATCCCAATAGCATCAAATACAGTAGCCAAATGAACCAAGAATCCGCCGTAATTAAATCAGACAAGCATGTGCTAAACTAAACAAGTTCAATGGGCTAAACTTTTATTGTGGAAGCCCACAACAGTGAACAATTTGGTATCCTCTGTGAAACTTCAGTCTACGCGTGAGCGTGTGCTACTGTAGCCAAAAACAAAATGAACACAAAAGCGTAGACAAATCAGATTTGACCTGCTTTACCTCATTGTTAGGCGAGAATGGAGATCCTCTTGGTCGCTGAGGTTTCGGTTTCAGATAAACACGGAGTTATAAAGCAAAAAAAGAAAATAAAAACGACGATATCGAGAAGATACACATCTATCTACCCACCAAGGGGTAATTATAATCAAGGGAGAGGGAGCGAAGCACACCTCGGCAATTTCCTGGTTTGGGAAAGAGGTGGGGGGTGGGGGGTGGAAGAAGAGTGGATCTCGTATAGTAGTGGAGCGGGCTTGTCAACTCCAATCAGTATCCCAGACTCATCTCTCTCCTTTCTAAACACCCAAACGAGAGAGAAGCCGATATAATATCTCGACCAGACTACTTCATTCCCTCACTTCACATTAACATCTTTAAGTGGTCGATTCCCGTCAAAAATTAAAAAGAACTCCCGTCGGCCGCCGGTCTAATTTTCGTTTGGGAGTCGCGACTGCAGCCTAACCTGCTCCTCCAACTCGAAGTAAGCTTTCATTCCTACCAGCTCTCCCCTCCCTCCCTGGATGAAGAAAAAAATCCACTCCGCCTTTCCCTAGCGGCTGAACGCCATAATTCCTAGCCTTTTTAAAAGGGCAACGTCATGTTGGTGGGGACATATTTAAAACGGCAATGAATTGCACATTTCATTGAGAACAACTTTAAGCCACTTCAAGGCCATAATCTTGTGTTTTTAAGGGCCTAATGATCTATCCATTTATATAGCCTATAGGTCCAAATGAGTCTCATAAGACAATAACATAATGTTTTTGTCTGGGTCAAGTCTTTTCGTGTTGATCTTAAAGTTGGCAAAAGTTCACGTGTTAGGCTAAGTGTTAAAGTTAAAAATGTAGTTCTAAAATAGGCTATACTTTCAACTGTCATTGAACAATACACAAAAAAGCTAAGCACAGATGATTCAATTTATAGGCTTACATTTATTTTAGAGATTTTAGTTATTTAGGCAAGGAAACTAATTTGTAAACATGTATGAATGTAAACATTTATCAATGCCAAATAGGTTACCAACCAGATAGGATATATGATGCCACTGTATTCAACTGAAACAAGGATAGACATTTTGTAGCAATTATATAATGATAATTATATAATCAGATTTTTCCTCAACCTAGCATATCATTAGCAGAAGCCAAATTAGGGGGCATATGGGATTAAATACAAAGAGCACCAGTTTGCTGTTGTGCGGTGTTTAAAGACACTGCTTAATCACCTCTAATAAACTGTTGAGAAAGAAATCAGCTGTGCTAAAATCTAATTAAATTGATCTGTAACTTTAACCTTTCCTTCTTCTGCCATTATAGCCGTCTTGTGTGCACACTTTTCTTAGACAAGACTTGTTGAGATGCTGTTGTGTTATTCTGAGACCTCCAGGTGATTTGTGGGGCTTGTTGTGCTAGGAATCAGGTTAGCAGGAAAGTTTATTTAGGACAGTCGTTCATACATCTTCACTTTGTTACATTAATGTGTCATTCAAACTAGGCTACAAGTTTGGAAAGTATTTTTATGTAACAGTTAGAATGAGGTGAGAGGTAGGCTACATGGAATTGGGAATGGAATTGGAATGAGAGGAGGGGGGGGGGGGGGGGGGGGGGGGGGGTGAGGGGATGCAGTTTGCATAGTTCTGGGATGGTTGCCAACACTGGAGAAACTTCAAGGAATTTTGAATGAAGCCCAAAGGAGCTGACAGGGCTACGGCTCTTTGACCTCTTTTGAGGCAAAATGAAAGAGACTAACGTTTGCCAAAAGGTTTTGAAGACTGTGAAAAGTTAGTTTATTAACTCAACACAATGGCATGCACGTCTATGATATGTATGTTTTTATTGAAAATGTTGGGTTTCATGAACTGAAGAGAAAAAAAAACATATATTTACAGCAACAACAAAGGGCTTGATTCCTGTTTTACTGTGCATTATGTAATTCTGCCCTCTACTGGCCTTCTGAAGGGAATGCAAGGCTTTTGCTTGCCACAAGATGGCGACTAATGATCACAAAAAACTCCCATTGTGCCCCCCCCCCCCCCCCCCATGTGTCCCAGTTGTCCCCTCCCCCAACCGCTTTGATTTTTCTTTCATCATTAAACCTGTATTAACACTTACTAAAGAATAGGAAGAATATGTGTTTCTCAAATTTATACAAAATGCTGTGTCATGACAGACTTTCCCTCTCTGCACTGTATTGTACAACACAGGTCAAGATCTTTGGTGTAACATAAGACAAAGCTCTTCAACGTGCACGCATCAACGTTTTTCCTTGCAGTGCATTTTTTCCGTGTATGGAGCACTGCAAGACTACGCAGAGCTTTCTCTCACCACTATTCAGAAAGTCTGCCCAACACTGTAATAGTACATTGACTATACTGCAACTCCCATCCTTTTTGTCATTCTATTAAGAACTCAGATGACTCAAATCAAGTGATCTGCAGCCTGGATTTACAGATTTCAATTTTTTTTGTTGCATATGCATCCTATTTAAAATTCTTTATCTCACATACAAGGCCTAACTAATCAAGCCTAATCAATCTCACCTAATATCTGTCAGATGCATAGCAAATGTGACATACCTATTTATAATTACATATAATTATTATTATTGTCTTTTAAAATGTATGCATTGTGCATGTCATTTAATATGCAACCATTGCTAAAAATATAAGGAAAATACAGCAATATAAATAAAAATTAAACACCTCCAATACTACCTCCACCTCCAATAATTTTCTTTTTTTGTTATTTGGAAATTTCCTGGTTCTCGGTTTTCTGTAAATGTATTTGTTGTTTCACAACAAAATATCCATAAGCCAATTGTTAAGTAAAATATAATTATTCTCAAACATTAGCAATCCCAAAATGGGTTATTACGTGAATATTTTACAACCCAGAAGGGCAATTTCATCTTAATTTAACACCAAGATCTTGATTTCGACATCATGGGCCTCACTAATGTCCATCCATTCATTAGAATCAAGCACAATCTATAGCTTGATATTATAATTGGTTTCTGAGATATAGGCTTTAAACACTGCTTTTTTTATTTGAATGTTTTACAAGGACCATATTTTAATCTACTCATTTGCTGTTAATGCAATAAAAAAAATACAGAATATTTTCTCTCTGGGTTAATGTGCAGATCACACTGAAAGTGTTGCCTACCCCACTGATGTGTTTATTCATTGCAATAAACCTACTGTATTTTTTGTAAAGTAGGCAAATTTTGTTCTTAAAGTTCTCAAGTCATCTAACTCCTCCCTTTAACCGCCCCCAAGAACATGCCTGAAGTTGGAAGAAATGAAATATGATCTTTGCCAAAGGAGCCAAAAAGCTAATGTATAGTTTCATTATAATGAGTCTTTTGGAAAGAAAACCTGGGGTTAAAACCCACACTTTATATTTGTGTGGGTACAGACAAACATCAGCTTTACACTAAATCAAAGTTTCTATGACTGAGTTACTTTAAATCAAAATAAAATATGAAATAAGATATTGGCTATGTTTTTTATGGTTTTAAATGCCAAGTACTAACCATGTCAAAACTGTGCAGAAGTCTGCTGTATACATAATGAGGATAGGCCTATGCTTAAGACATTTAGCGATTTTACTTTATTGCTTTGTTTTATAATTACAAACTCTTAAACTGGGCCTCAATAATGATTTTTCTGTGTAGATGATACTTTAATTAACCTGTTGGAATAAAATGAAAACCCAATTCATTTTTGTTCAAGTTCACATTGTAGCACATATAAAAGTGTTGATCCAGCTTAAAACTGCCTAATGACAGCAAAAAGTTCAGGCCCTCGGACGGCATTGAAACAGACTTGTCTATAATATAAGTAAAGCTGGCATGCTATTTAGGTCAATTCCATTTATGACCGTATAAGTGGAAAATTATGTTGATATAATAGAGCATTCATGATAGCATAGAGGTACAGCTGAGATAAAACAATTGGATTGATCAAAGCACCATGGTATACAACTGCCATTATTGGTATCTGTTATAATAATTTGTATCATTTTCATTACTTTATTCTCAATTAAACAAATGTATGTTACAAGTATTAGTCATTGCATTGTTTTTGTACTTGATAATTGTAGGTCTACATGTCTAACTTTTATGGGATTGAGGTGATATATACAGAGCCTGGTAGGCAACGACTTGCATTCTTTACTAAAACTTCAGTAATGTTTTGGTCTAGGGCAACAGATGGTCTAGCAATGTGTTAAATCAATTGTGTCAGTAGAAGAATAATGGTATTTTTCTATAATTTCAAGTAGCCTATAATTGTCCTTATTTCTTGCTTGCAATTGCAAAACACAGCAATCAAGTTACTTCAGACGCGCACAAGACGCTGTTAGCAATGCCCTCTGTCACTCTCCGCACATACTCAATCGGCGCTGACACCCCGATTGCGAACCTGCTTGGAAACAAACTGCGGCAGCTCAGATTTCTTCGGACGATCGATGGCGGGTGCAGTCTCGCAAGGGGCGATGGTGTTTAGTTGCGCGAGGAAAGCAGAGAATTGACGCATGACCGATCGCTATCAAAATCACACTTCCCCTCTTATCGCACCACTGTGCCCGGCTGCCTTTTGAATTAAATATACCCTCTTCCTGCTGCTGATAACCCCCTTAGAGAATCTGTGCCAAATATTCTTCTTTGCTGCTTTCCTAAACAAAGTAGGGCATATACTGATGAAACATGAAATAAAAGGACACTTGATAATCCTGTTTGTATGGCAACATAGAGTAAGCAAAAGTGAGATTATTACTAACAACAGGTTTTTGTTTTAGATCTCACCTCTAGGATTAAGGACCCAGTTTCTTGGAAATTGTAAATTGCCATAGGCAGGTGAGTGGTGACATTCTCATGTGTTTCCATATTTCAGATTAACTGAGTGATGTAAACAAAAAACTTGGATACGTTGGGATAGACATTAGGTGAACATTAGATGATCTGTACACTATTGCTCTGTGGCTTATACAGAGTTATTCTGTGTCTTCTCACCTGGTACATAAATCATTAGGAGGCCCCTAAAGACTGTACCCGAGCCCCAAGCTACAAAAACATGGGAATGGGTATAACCATGTGTATAATTGGTTTCTCCCACCTCCTTACTTTCATACATTTAACATTCTTTTTGGAAGAGCAATAGGGAGTTCATGGTCTATTTGTTCCTTAGTAAGAAGCAATCAGGGTTTCAACTGCTGTAGTGACCCACTACTTACAGAAGAGAATGGACAAGATGTCCTCTGCACTACTTGATGGCCAAGTAGGTCTACACATAAGGAATAAAATGCAGAAATCTGAAAAATAATTAAATGAACAATATTCAGCGATTGAGTGAATGTGTGTGTGTTTATGTAAAGGGGATCAGACGGTGTGAAGTGACAGTCAGCACATCTGGTCTCATCAATAATGCAAAGCCCTTTAAACGGCAGTTTGTCACAGATTGAGCACCACCGGCTGAAATCAACACTGACACTCAAGCCTCCATCAGGGGAAAACAGCCTGTGGACCTTTAAAGCTGGACTATGGTGCTGCCTTGGCAATGCAAAGGGCACCATGTTGCCTTGTCGCAGAGCTTTTTTTTAGTTTTGTAAGTAGTGTGCCTGTGCTGGTGTTGCCCACTTTACAAAGTTTTTTTGAGTGGCACTATCTATTTAAAGCAGTTTGGTAAAGTGTGGTACTTCAACTATGCAGTCAAGTCTACCGAAATACTCTGACATGCTTTCATTTTTTTTAAAACATTGTTTATAGTTTTGTTTACAAAAGCGTCGTAAAAAATAGATCAGACGTATTAAAGTTACTGTGCAATTAGTTTGTACTGTTAGCAATGTTATGACTTCCTACAAAATAGTGCCTGCTGATGAAGCGCTGTTTTTTAAACATTATTAAAAGGAACAGTAGAACTGAATTAAAAAAAGGTCTTCAATTACTTAGGCCTATACAATGGTTACAACTACCTCCAGCGGGCTGCTAAAATAGGAATACTAGTACCAAAACAAAGCTAGGAAGAACTTGACCAACCACAGCCCTTGCGGTCTGCATTACTTCGACATGTTGTTCAAAAACTTTGGAGGGCAATGCAGAGAATTTGGGAATGGGGTTGCAATGGGTTGATGCTTAACCATAAATTGAAACCTTATGGTACACCGGGAGAAGGAGGAGAGAAAAAGTGAATATGGAAAAATTACAAGAGAGAATGTTTGCTCAATGCATTTAAAAGTAAATACCTACTGAGTGAAGGATGAAAGTGGGAAACTAATATGTACGGAAAAAAGAAGCAGTTGCTTCCATGGTCATTGTTTATTTATAAAAGTGGTAAACTAAAGTTGCTTCAAGACAATCAATAAGAACAAATCTGAAAAGAAAAGAAATCCAGAAATTCAATCCATCAACCAAATAAGTCAAATGACAATGACTTTCAAGACCAGTAAATTGGACCAGTTGTCCAGACCGAGACTTGCATCCATTAAGCCAGTCCTCTTGCACTGACAGTCTATTTGCCTGTGATGAGAGGGTTCCTCAACACAACAATGACAGAATCACCTCTCAGGAACATTTTAGATATGTAACGATCCTTGTTCACTGGCTTTGACTTCTTCTTGCCTTTTCCACTCTTCGGTACCTCTGTCCACATCTCCTTTACATTTTCAAGAACCATATTGCAATGCCTGTCCAAACACAGATGTGACACACGTATACAATTATTATTAATGTGCGAGATGTTTAAATAAATTAATAAAGATTGTATAAATCCTCCTATTTTTTTCTTATACACATGGAAAAGCGCCAGAATAACATTACTGCCCTGTATGGACCACCTTTTTTAGTGATCATACCTGTCAAAAGCCTTGACTCGCCCAAGAAGCTTCTTGTTGTTTCTACAGTTTATGAGAACTTGAGTGTTGTTCTTCACTGACTGGGTGAGCACAGACAAGGGTCCAGTGTTGAATTCCTCTTCCTCACGCTTCTGGAGTTCCTCCGGAGTCATCTCCGATTTTGGCTTGTTTAGAAGACTCCTAAGCAAATAAATGCAAGATAGTAGGACAATGTTTTAATATTTCTCTTAAAGTCACTATTAAACAAGCAGGTTACTAGCAGAACAGTCGAAATCTGGGAAACCTTTGAGCATATACTGCGGGAGTGTCATACAGGTTAACGTCATGTGTAACGGTATCAACAAAGAAGCATAAACATGTATGTTGGGTTATCCATTGGCTGCGGACAAACCTGCTAACTTAGCGTTATACAATAATAACGTCAGTTAGTTGCTGTGTCATTTGGTTATATTAAGACAACTATAACTACAAAAGCTCTGTGTATTTTGCAACAGATATAAGCAAACCTAAATCTGATACAACCGAGTTACACCAAACTAGCTTAACGTTAATAGTCTTAGGTAACGTTAACCAAACACTGGCAACCAGTGCTGCGCTAACAACAAAACAGCATAACGTTGACTAATACGCAGATGCCACACTAAAGAAGGCCAACTGCTGTATATACACTTAACGAAAACTAAAATTTTAGGAGGGTGTTCTGAAAATCCCAAGTTCCTGAAATCTTTGAAGCAATAAAGAACCGGTTGGTGGAGAACTAGCTAAACGCTAACGCTAATTTGCCTTTTTCTTGCCACGCCGTACACTGTAGTGACTACAATTAGAATTTACCACGATTACAGGGCGAACAACCTATAGATGAAGCCAAATGGAAACTTACATTTTGTTACCCTCCTCAAAGACCAGAAATGAACGAAATATTACGTTACTTAAAATCAGATGACTACAGTCTCACGTTCATTCAACGCACTGACCGAACACGCTAAAAGCTATTTCCGGGGCAACATTTGCGCCAAAGAAAACCCCTTCCGGGTTGTGGCAAATAATTATGCCTGTAAAAATAGTGACAGAGCTGGTTGTGGTTAGATTAAACTGCATTATATAATGAAATTCTGCAAATACCTACAATATAAAATACTAGGCTACTGTAACCAATAAAAACTCCAGTCATTTTTCAGTAATAGTAGCCTATAGCCTACGGAACTGCATTAAATGCAATATTCCGGACAAACGCATTCATTAAAAATACTAGCCTACAATATAGGCTACTGATAATACTGTGTTGTAGGCTACACAATTAAGTATTTCAATTAGCCTAGTCTCCTGCAGAAAACTGCAAATTGTAACATCAATTAGGCCTACGTTTCTTTTCTATTAGGGTATATACAATTTATTAAAAATGTTGCCTGGTTTAGCCTACCTTTAATCCATGAGCTCCACAATGGGTTTGCAATTTTTGCATAACTGCAAAATTGTCACAGATAGTGCTCATTAAAGGAGGTCTATGTGAAGCTGCAGGATTTTTAGTGCAATTTAATTTTGTCTCAAATTGTAGGCACTTCACTTGATCGTTTTTTTGTCCCCTGAACACATTGTGAAAAAACCCAGCCTCGAAAGACAACGCAAATAAAATCATGCTAAAATCCTGCAGCATCTCAGAGCACCTTTAAATTTTAGTGGTAGCCTACAAATCTCAAGGAGCCACATCCAACAAACTCTCAACCACCTGTGTGACAGGAAACAAATAGAAAAGTGAATTTTGTTTAAGGGCTGTGTTTGGATCTTCTGATAGCCCCAGATTTCGGTGCTCAAAATAAAAAAACACAATAAAAATCCTATTTATGATGAATCCTGTAAAGGATCCAATGTAAAACACCCAAAAATCTGATTTGACCATATGGTCTTGTGCTGCTATCTAAGAGTAACTGAAGATGTAAAATATTTCTTTAGAAAAAACAGAGCCGAGGAAGAGGCTGAGAGTGTGCGCTTTCGCTAATTTCACCTCTTGGATGCATGATGGTTTATAATGGACATTGGTGAAAGAAATGTACACTTCATTATGTAATATAGTCAAACTCGGTATGCTTTGTCAATTAATAAGAACTGGCCTTAAATATCTATTTCGGATTGTCAGTCTGATTTTCTAATTTTCTCAGGGGAGCAATAGGCTACCTGAAACCCCAAAAAGAGCTCTTTTGGGCTATTGAACCGGATAAAACACACCAGATGTTGATGATTCCGGAGTCATTTTGTGCACACTGTGGGACTAAAATAGGAAGACCATCCCAAAATTGTCAATGTTAACATTCAAATGCATATTCAGAGGTGCAGATGTCGGCTATCAACCCTCTGGCTCAAGACCTACATCATATTTTAATTCATATTTAGTAAGTTAGCTGTTTCATTTACAGTGCTGGAATCTTATCACCTTAGTTGGTGTTGATGTGTAAAGTCTGTTCTTCCACATTGCTATGGTGCCGGATTGTGCTGAGGCATTGATGTCACACATTCAGTATAGCCCAATAATCCTGCCTTGTAATGCAGCATCTAATGCAATATTTTAGACACAAAAGATTATTATCTGCATGCATTTCTATGCAGATTAGCCTAGAAATGCTCTTATATTTTGTGAATCCAAAAGACTGAAGTGCTAGTCTACTTTAAAATATGTTCTGAACTGTGGGCAAAGAGCAAGACTACAGTCTGTGTCTTGTAAACAGCTAGGAATTAACACACTTAAATTTGAGCTGATGCTTTGTAATTTGTGATTTTTTTTTTTTTTTTAAATACAACTCAAGTAAACTGCTGTTTAATTTATTGTATATATAGTTTATTTCTCATTATTATTGAACTGCCAAACAGTTATTATCAGTAACTACACACTGTAGGCTATTGACGTTTCTGACCCTTGGCTACTACAGCCCTGAGAAAATATTTAATCTGTTTTCTAATTCAATATTTACCACTCAAGCAAGTCAGGCTAAGTGGTAATTCATTGTAATTGTGGCCAAAGTTTACTCAGTTTGGATTGTTGAAAATATAAATACTGTTTGCCCAGTATGACCCTGTATTTCATAGAAATATACCCCACTAGTCACAAGACATTATTTGAAAGAGCACATTGACTTCAGGAACATGCAAGATAATTTCTACACTTCCTTTCTGAGTGGTGGATACTAAAACTTTAGGCTAAAGAGAATGTACAAGAGAAGCCTGAACAGGTACTTCTTTGTGTGTTTGGTGTGATGGGGAATGGGAGAGGTGGTCTGCCAAGAGAGGGGTAAAGTGTGTGTGTCAGAGAGACAAAGATGTGTATCTGTGCGTTGCTTAAGACTCCTGGGATTGGCTTACTGGCAAGCGACAGGCAGGCGCCCAGGGGAGCCCAGCCTAGCCCGTGTGATTTCACAGGGTGGCGATTTCTGTCAGGGATAATCGCGCCCACCGTGCGCCGGCTCAAGAGCGGAGAACACGACTATTTGGAATGGCTTTACAAAGCCGGGGAGGACTGTCAGATCGGACTGAAATGCAAGATCCCCTCTTCCCCTCCGGATTAGACCTGTGATAGAGCACAAGCTGGAACCCTTTCAAACAGCTCTCTTCTTTTACAGACCCTGCCCTTTTGAGTGCCTATCAGCATTCCCCCACAGCAATGGAAAATAGAAAAAATGGAAAGCGGGGCATGATTGTAACCACTATAGTCAGTATGAGCTTGTATGCATCAGTGCCTTGCAGCCATGCATGTGTGTGAATGAGTGCGTGTGTGTGTGTGTGTGGTCTGACTCCGGGGTCTTGAAGCATGTTTGTCACCCTCAGGACCTCTTTGGAGTGGCACATGTTAAACTTTAGAGTCAGTACGCTTTGATTTATCTTTCTTCTTTGGGTTATAACTTCTGGGGTGTGTGTGGCTAAAAGTGTGGGTTATTAGCGTTGTCTGTTATTTATTACAGAAATGAACAGCCAACTGTATCATGTACCATTGCTGTAGGGCAGAAGGAGTTTTATAATCTCTGTCTTCCTTTCTCCAAGCTCATTATCTTCTGTGCTTACAAGTCAAGTCCAAGTGCACAGAAGTCATAAACTTTTGTTGTATGCATGGACTCTCTTTCGAACATCAAGAGCATTGTAGTACACCTGATGCATGTAACTGCTCTGACCACATTTAGCAAAATACAAGATCATACCCAAATAAGAACATTCTTTTGTTTCAGGTGAGGCATGGCTCCAGAAACCTGTTCCAATGTCTTCAAACAGACATACAGACATCTGTGTTCCTTTTATCTTGGTGTTGATGTCTTACAAGAATCTTTCAGATAAGGTGAAAGAAAGTTCAGAAAGGAGTGATGTAATGTGGCACTACCTGCATAAGCAGATCAGTGAGATCACACAAACACACACACACACACCAAGAGACGGTGAGAATCTTTTGCATAGGCTCAAAACGTTTATTGACTGTTACTTTAAAAAACACGATTCCAAAGAGAAAATTTTAGCCACAGTGGCCATGTTTGTCGACTGTGCACCAGGGATGTTATTGGTGTTTCAGAACTTCTTTAAAAATGCAAATATTCTGAGAGCTCATATATACTGAGGGGAGTGATTGAGCCTAAGAAAACACTCAACACTCAAACAAGATAACATCCCAAGGTGTCACATGCACACCGTCTGTCCTACCGACAACTACCTATAAACAGATGATAACCCTCTCGCTCTGTAGAAGTCAAAAGAGTGTGCTTGCTATTATAGGCCTAATTTTTGCATTGTGCAGTGATGATGTGGCATGGTTATTTACTTCATTAACACTAGAGTTTTTTAGTCTTTGTGTCCGGGCATCTGGTTGGGCGAATGTACTTTTCTGTTTGGAGTATTTATATTGACATTTTAATGGATATGCATCAGATTTTAATGCTTGCAATTGAGGTGATCACAGAAGTGGTTTATCAGTGTCATTGCATGGGACAATGCATACGTCTGTACACACACCACTTTAAGCAACAATTAATAGGAAATAATTGGTGGAGATAGTGTGTAGGAGTACACAACATTTCACTATGTATGCAGGAGAGAGAGAGAGAGAGAGAGAGAGAGAGAGAGAGAGAGAGAGAAGGAAAGAGAGAAAGAGGGAGAGAGAGAGCGTAACAGCTGCATGCCCTGTGGACTCCTTTTAGTCTGGACTCGTCATATCAGATATCTTCTCATCTCCTCTAATATTTATCACGTCAAAAATGGATAGACATGTCAGGCAAATTATGTTATCTAATTTCAACTCAAAACATGTCACTTACAGTTAAAAATGCCCTATAGATTTCCAACTGAAACCAACAGAAATGTCTCAGGCTTACCAGGTTGGTTCATAATGAAACGCCAATTAAATAAAAACAACAACAACAAAAAAAATGGACAAAAATAAATTCTTCGTAATGCATGACCTGCTGATTCCCCAGAAGGTGTACAGATTTTGTTGCATATTGAATTTGTACAAAAGATCTTTCAAATGTACTTCAATTAAATGAATGTGGCCAAAGATATTTACATGCAATCTATCTTATGTGAAAGATAAATGAGTTAAGGCAAATAAAGGGACACTTTATTGTGTGGACATAACAATTACCCCTCACACAATACTGCCAAATCTGATTAAGGCTCCTAGGGTTAGGATACAACTTGCTGTAATCCTTACTCAACTTCACTGCACACTGTAGACACTGAACAACAGAAATAATGCTTTAATGTTGAATTGGTCATCTGAAACATATTTGTGCTAACTAAGTGCTTAGTGTCTTACAGTTTCATACCGTCTCTGGAGATAACAACGATACAGGTTCTCTATCAACAGCCAAGCGGACTAAGATTATGATGCATGCAAACCTATTTTCTGCAAATGCGTAAAACATGCACACACACACACACACACACACACATACACACACACACACACACACACACACACACACACACACACACAATAAGTGCTTTGACTTCAGTTCAGTTCAGTTTTCTCATAATAGTAGGGGAACAGTGACTCCTGACCTGGTGCTACAGGGAAAAGTTATTCTATCAAATAGAACATCACGTTGAATAATTCCTTGTGCTTAAATGTTATCACTATACCTTAAATATTTCAGTTGTATACAATTCTTTACTCTCAAACTTTTCTCCTGGTTTCTTTCTTCCACAATGATTAAATAGAAGCAATTGACAAAAAGTTATGTGAATTAAGGCAATTTTACTGCATGTTGAGAGAGGAGCTGAGAGGTGAAAAATAGCTCGGAAACTCCGAGGAAAAACTATTTATGAAATCTGAGGAATTCCTTCCCGACAGAAAAGGTCCAACTGGTGATGGTTTAGGTTGTGCATGGTCATCTTGAGACCAAGACGTAAAATCGGTCAGGTTTGGAGCCTGATGCGAATAAAAGTAACTGGTTTGGCCTGAGAGCAGGTTATAAGAGCATGGAAGAGGCAACGCACACGGTAAGGAAGACGACGTGAAGGATGCGGTTGCAGTCAATTGGCGATGACGGTGTTGTTCTGCGCCTATTCCGAAGTAAGTGTTCTCTCGGGTAGTCGGCAGCAGTCTTTCAGAGCTAGGAGATACAGCCGATGTTATGTGCGAACTGTGAGAAAGCAACGACGCAGCATAATTGCTCTGAGAAGACCCTAGAAAAGAAGTTGAACTCGGATGAGAGTGTGCCGCTTGTTGCATAGTCAGGAGAGGAGGCACTGGCCAGTAGAAAGATCCGAATGCCAGACCTGCAGCAGAGGTGGACGCAATTCGAGGTCCTCTTTTCATGGCCAGCTTGGCTTTGGAGGCAGCCGTTGAGCGCCGTCGGAGCTTCCCCGTCGTGCCACCAATGAACACGTCTTCGCTGGATGGGTCCAGCATCCAGTAGTTGCCCTTTCCCGGATCATCATAGTGGCGTGGCACCTTAACGAAACACTTGTTGAGGCTAAGATTGTGCCGAATGGAGTTCTGCCACCCTTGCTTATTGTCCCTATAGTACGGAAAATTGTCCATGATGAATTCATAAATGCCATTTAGTGTGAGCCGTCTTCCCGGGCTTTGCCGAATAGCCATCATGATCAAAGCATTGTAGCTGAAAGAAGGTTTCTCTGGTTTACCCGCTTTCCCTCTGTCTCCGTCTCTTTCTGCCTTCAACTCAACTCTGTCAGCTTGCTTCTTCTCCACCTTTTTCCTCTTGTCCCTGGATAGCAATTTATCGACGTGCGCTAAGCTACAGTGTGCCTTACCATTTTTCTTTTCGTCCTTGAAAACATATTTGCCATCTCGAATAAGCGCACATCTAGTTTTCTGATCCGGGAAAAACGGATTTCGGGACAGTGCCTTCATGCCTCCAGAGTGCGATGCATCCACGAAAGGGCTGCGCTCATTCATCAGCGTTTCATGTTGAAATAAAAGACTACTGATGCTGAAAGACGACTTATGGAGCAGCTTTATTGGAGGTTTCAGCTCGTCCATGGCAAGCATCACCTACTTGTGTACCGGTGGAAGTCTTATTATGTAGAGGTCCACAAGAAAGACACTGGGAGTTGTGCGCCCGTGCGTAAAGTTAAGAACGAACGAAATTCCTTGTTAGCGCGATGATTTATCCAGTGTTAGTATTAGGATGTGGCGCTGTCAATCTCTGTGACTAATCAATGAACTCTGAGGACCAATTATAACACTTCCGACGAACGTGAAACTTTAGCCTTTCACCGGCGCTTTGCCCAAGGGACCGCCTCCTTGGCTCAGCCCTTCCCTGATGTTTACCCCATCGAAGACGAACGTGCGGAAAGGTGTGTGAGGGTGAAAAGTAGTACACCAAAGTATACATCCGAGATTGGGAGGAAGTAAACAAACCAAGATCTTACCTGAACACAGTGATAGCGTGAAAACGTGCCATCGTTACGGAATTTCACGGGCAAGGCACCTTTACGCACAGTTTTATTTTACCTGTTTTGTGAATCTGACAGTGGAATTGCTTACATGTTGAAAATGTAGATGCATAGCTTGCAGTGTTGAAATTTAAATGTATACATTTCACTCAGAGATGATGCCAGTTTAACTGGTTATGTCTGGTTGCTTTAGTCGAAAGGTCATGACCATGATTGTAATTTATTTCAGTCTTATATTTATATGTAACAAATATTTAAAAAATATACATATAATACCTTCATTGAACCTAGTAATTTCGTACTGTAAATGCATTTATAAATGGCTCTAATGGATTCATAAAGGTTTATAACTAATGGCATAAGTATTCATAAATGTTCACACATTCTCATAGGATGCATGCATGTCCATGCATTATGCTTAACATTTAAAAACTTGTAAATAAATAAACATGTCAATAAATATTACTAATACAAAAAATGTCATAGCACCATTTTCAGTTTTGTGGTTCATTTAGTCAGGCACACAACATCAGTTTTACCAATGCATGAAATATGTCAGAATCATTTTGAAATGGCAGTGCACTCTAAAACGCAATATATATCAATTTAGCAAAAGTCGTGAAACACTGTTTTACTCAACAGAATTCTTTTGCAGTCTATTGAATAATAAAATAATTATCAAAACAACAAATATGTAAAAGTGACACCAGAGAATTTCGGAAGACCTATTCCTGGCCAGACTTGAGTCTTTGTATTTCAGGGTAAAGTTTATTTCCGGGGCACTCAGTACTTCCCAAATCCCTGTGCCCAAAGATGGAATAACTGGAGATTAAACAACCCCGGCACACCCCATCCTGTAGCAGGCGTTGGACAGACGATAAAGCTGCAAAGGTGGGAACATCATCTGAAAAGAAAAAAAAAAACACAATGAGAATGTCCAATGGAAAAACAAGACATTTTAGATTAATTATAGTGGCAAAGCATGAGCCAGGCTCAGACAAAAATGTGAAATTCTCCATCATGTTAAGATTTTTGACTAGATTGAGATGTTATTTAATTAAGTTGCAGTATTACGGAAATTGTAATATTCATAATGGGTCATATTTTTTCATGTTCATTTTTTCATGTTCTCTAAAAGAAGTACTATTCAAAAGAGCCATACGTGTAAAAAATAGCTGTTGTGTCCTAAAGTCAGGCAAGATTGTTTTTTGTAATATTTTATAGAGAACTAAAGAGAATACAAAATAACTGGATAATTCATCATTTTTTCTTACGGTTAAAATTTCCCATGAATGCGATGCCAATCGTGTCTTGGTTATGTCCCTTGGTGTGCGCTCCAACGACGCCCCATCCGCGCCCCTCGTATACTGTCCCACTCTGGCTGACCAAGAAGCTGAAAAACAAGTTACACATTCGCTACTTCTGACAGTGCAACACGTGCGTATTCAATTAGCCTGAACAAAACGAGCCAGGGATTAAATACAGTGTAACTACAGCTACTTACTTATAACCGATGTCGTCAAAGTGTCTCTCAGCCATGTGCATCTTCTGTATATTAATCACTTGTGCTTTGCATTCCTGTGAAGAAGCACAACTCCGGATAGCCGTGTGGTGGATGACCACCCTTTTGGCAGGGTTACCCATTACTTTTTTACTCCGAGAGTTCACGGCTCCCCAGTCTGAGCGACGGGTTAACCATACTGCTGAAAGAGCGACGGGATTTTCTTTAACAAATCATCTGTATAACTTTATAGACTGTATGGACAACTGAGAAACGTAGACCTTACCTGCATCATTTCCATGCGGAGTATATCGTCTTGTACCTTGGTCCATGTGTCTATAAAAAATAACCTATCCTAAGTTGTCCTAAGCAATTGGTAACCTCTGGTAACTGTCCAAACTCATGCGAGCTAAATCGCGACTACGGAACAGGACTCGCGCGGATATGGATTGCCCAGTGTACTTTCCTGACTACGCGGACGGAAAACTGTTTGCGCAAGACACGTTAGACCTGTTGGTCATTGTGTCGACAGTGTTGCATGATATGGCTCAACAGTAAAATACCTTACTGTTCTCTACATGGAATAGTGTCGCAGTTTACTCCCATACACAAACAAGGAAGTAATTAGCCTACCTAAAAAGTAGCAGTAACTTAGGTGGTAACTCGTGGACGTTTTTTTTCCACTCGAAAAATTATAATCGATGACATGACACTAAATTTAAAAGACGTGTTTGCCTTTTCCACTAAGCAGAAGTAACAATAAGGTTATATTGAGGATAAAATACGTTCCCCTTCATGACATGGCACACACCAAACTACACAAAATAAATAACTAGTACCGCACACTTAGATATACTCAATTATAAAAGACACATTTCACCTGGATTTATTTTTTAATATTTAAAAAATAAGGATAAAAAAACACCTACAAAACACATAGACAAAAAACTGTGCTCCTGCTGAAATGAGACCATTTTCTGATTTCAGAAAAAAAAAAATCCATCCTGATGCAAGCTGGAATCAACACTTCTGAAAGGGCACCTGATTCAGGTGCAGCAGTTCTCTAAAAAGCCATTTAGGGCAGCACAACAAACAGCAGCCGTTTGATTAGAGTAGAGGTGCGGAGCAGTTAGGATTCCCAGAGTAGCAAAGGTACTTCCTCTTCCCCGTCATTCAGTCCAGCGGTGTCCGCAGTGGGGAGCCGTGCAAACATAGTATAAACGCATGGCATCCTGGGACAAAACAAACCAAACACACCTCAGACGCTCGCCATAGACATTTACCATGTCACAATCTGGAAGTTTCTAAGACTGTGTTAAATATGCAGTAAAATTAATTCATTGGAGTTTCCATACACCGTCATGCCCATTGCATCCTTCTGATCTTTAATAGCCAGTGGATCTGCCAGCAATGAGCCAGCAACAGTGATTATAAGATTTTATAACAAGAGCAGAATACGGTTTGATAAATGTGAAAATATTGTTTGAAATCTCATTCTTTGGTAGAAAAATGGTAATGGGAAAAAATACAAGCACATTCATGTTTTGCTACTGAAAAGTAAAACCTTTCTCTGTGTGAAATTAATTAAGTTAGGGATAATGAACGGCACATTCAATAGCAATAATAGTGAACATTGCACTTTCTAGGTGGTAATAAGGCCCTGACGTGCATGTGGTATATTGCATCTTGATATGTATTTTTTGCTCACAATTTACATGCTTTTTTTAGCCCTGGCAGGCTTGAGGACTTGTTATCACTTCAGACGTGCAATATTCACCAATATACGCAAACAGTGTTATTCATCGTTTCTTACTTCAAAACTCCTGTAGTGATGCGCTGTTTAGTAGTATAAGCGACAAAAACTGATTCCTTATTCCTTATGCAGTTTAACTCACTGAATCAGTTAGATGTGTTTAACTCTTAAAAGGGGTGAAGCAGACAGTGACACTACGTGTCTTTACCTCAGCTTTCATGCTATGTGACTGGAAGAACACTGCCTCCTTGTGGCCACACCTGAAATCACATGGGAGTTATTAAACATTACCCATTACAACATCAGAGCTTCTCACGTGTTTAGAGGGAAATTCAGACCTGCCATAAATAGCAAAAGCAGAACAAAAACACAACCAAAAACAGAGGGAATCACGGATGTTCATCTGCTACAGCATTTAACCAAATGTGCACAGGCATACCGGGTGCAATAGTGTCTGACAAGCTACCAGTGTTAACTAAGCTAAAAGTTACTCCACATCTGATGAAGCTTCACTACACAAAATCTACCTGAAGACAAAATGTAGCAAGCTGAGTTACAAAAAATGGAAGTAGTAGTTTACTAAATGCGTAGCTACTTTTTTAATTTGCAAAAAAAAAAAAAAGTCCAATTACAAAAACGAAGTGATCCAGTGTTGTTAAGATACTATTAGTGACCAAACTGCCATTACTCACCAATAGACATACAACAGTAACTAATACTAAGCACTGTACTTTTATATAGGTAAAAAGATTTTTACAACTTTGGGTGTTGCTTTCCAAGTGTTACTTTTCCATACTCTCCAAATGAGAGTATAGTATGTGCTTTAGTGTGTATGTTTTACTGGGTCATCAAAAAATAAACATCCGATTTTCCTGTACAGTTACACAACATTTCTTATGATGCCTACTGTTGTTCTAGTGCAGGCATGGGCAAACTAAGGCCCGGGGGCCATATACGGCCCGTTTGGCTTTTCAATCCGGCACGCCAAACCTTTTGAAATTATATTCAATAATATTATCAAACCTTTATTTAGTATTTTACCTGCAATTCCTGCAAACTGTTGTTAAATGCATTTAAAAAAAAAAGCCTTGCATACCCATGCTTTACCACCTATTAAAGGCCAAAACGGTGAAATATAATGGCCTTTACACGTCGTTTATATTACTTCACACAAACACTACATCTATCTGCTCCTGGCACGGCCCCTTAATTAAATTTTATAACCCACTGTGGCCCACGAATCAAAAAGTTTGCCCATCCCTGTTCTAGTATATGATGCTTTCTAATATGATTTCACTATCAAGACCTTTACTTACTTTGAACTATTAATCTATACTGTGCCCATGTGAGTGAACACACACAATTGTAAAGACCATGTTTTTCATGCATGGTCTAGATGGAAGACTTGCTACTGATATTCAGAGCTGATGGTGATGATTTTTTTTTTACAGTAAATCTGGATAATGGCGAGATATCAGTGAGGTGTTATGAGCTGAATATTATAACTGATGTTATAAAATGTTCTTTTGTTTACAAACAAAATAAAACAAAGACTAAAAGACAGACTGTGCCTTTTTGTATTGGAGGGTTAAGGAGTTTGGCCTAGAACAGACCTTGAGAGTCAACCAACAGATACTTGCTGAATGTGGCAGTGGCAAAAAAAAGTAATCTTTTCTTTTCCTGGGGACATGGACACTCACTTAGGACAAGGGTGGTCCTCTGTCCGGGGTAAGGTTGGATCCTGGGATACGTCAGCGATGATCTGTGTCAATTCACTGAAAAATAGAAGCAATTCCTTAGATTCAACTCAACTTTGGGGCTATATGCAAAAAGTACGAAATAAATGTCAAAATGCAACGCTGACTGTGTACGGGCAAGTGGATAATTCGTGAAGACTTCAAGAACACACACTTACTCAACCTCGTGGGTGATCTTGTTGACATAAATGCAGCTATTGTCTGCCTCCTGCTGGTAATCACAATTCCTGCACTGAAGACAGAAACGAGTCATTTTCAATGTGCACAGCACATCACAGTCTCTCTCTCTCTCTCTCTCACACACACACAAACACACACACAAACAAACACAATTTCCTTACAGAATTCTAGGATGTTTTGTAGACTGGTTGTGTTATCTGCACACTCACTTCACTTGTCCGACATATATTTATTGACAACTGGCCCAGAGCTAATGAATTTTGCACTTAATCTTAAGAGCTGATGAATGGTCAATGAAATGCATAAACTGTTCTGTGTGCATAATTCCTAGCTTTTCCCCATCCTTCTTTTCTAGGTAGACAGCAATCAAACAAGCCGTTATTTCATTTGGATGCAGCACATTGGCTGAAGTCTGGAGGTAAATTAATCCCCTTAACGTTACAACCTTGGCGTTGGTTTCATAACGTTAATCAAACAGCTAAAAAGTGACTTACTGCGTACAACAGGATGCGATTCTCTTTGTCTTCTTTTGGATACAACATGTTATTGCTACGAACAAAAACACAAATCACAGGAACAAATACTCAAGATGTAAAGTTTCAGTATAAGTGTAGACAACATTTCAGATAACTGCGTGAAGCTCTTTTCGGTAGCTAACATAGTTCACTTCGTAAAAAATGTAGGACATTATCGTCTGACCCAAATTTAAAAGCGTACTATTTACAGTCTCCCTGTAGAGATTCTTCTTTATCTAGACTCAAACTGAAACAACGTTTTACGAAAGAAGGACCCACACAAGTATTTAAAGATTATCTATCGTTAGACTGGGTTAGCTAACATTAACGTTACTTTTGAAGGCAAGTTGCAAGTTAACGTTAGCCCATCTCTGTGGTTAAGCAGCCTTACCATTCTTGACAGAATCGAATACCAACAAATCCAGGCTCATACGTGCCACCATCTAGATCCATGTTATTGAATACTGTGAACTAGGTACTATACTGTGAATTATTGAACTAATATCTGAAACACTGGTGTCACACAGCCTTTCGCTAACTTCTATGCAATCATGGACATGCACACAAAGCATGCGCAGTATAATTTCAATGTTTTTTGAGAACGTTTGAGAAAGTGGCGCCCTCATGTTGTGGAGGACGAAATATCACACCTCACCACCCTTGCTTTAGAGATTGCAAAACATTTCTACACTAGGCTACATTTTATTAAGAGTTACCGTAATACATAATCTGAACCGTGGACAAATAACTTGAACATATGCATTTGCGGTTTTTATTATTCTTTGAATTTACATACAAGTGTTCAACTGTTTTGTTAAGCCATTCAGCCTATGGCCTTTAAAAAAATAAAATAAAAAAAAATAAAAATTAACTGTCTATATCAGTCCTAATGTAGTCGAAATCCTGTGAACACAGTGTCATTATCTACAGAACAGAAAATGTCATTTCGACCACAGCCCCACAGGTCAACCCAAACCCTGTCCCCCAGGCACAACTCAATGACACAGCTTATGCTGGCCATCTGGCTCAACCTGTTGGGCAAAGTAGTGTGGTAAGCAGAGACCACTTTTTCTCCATTCTTCTGAATGATGACCTCCCCTCGGCCATAAACTGAGGCATGCACAGTGAAGTAGTAGAAGCCAGCCAGGGGGCAAGTGAACACTCCGGTGCTTGGGTCGTAGCCATCTCTCTTGTTGACCAGAACGTGACGAAATTTGAGAACACTGTTGTGAGCTGGGTAGTTATCACAAGGCAGTAGTTTTGCAGTGAAGGCCACTGTCCTGTCTGAAAATGCAAACACAAATACAAATGTTCAATATTACCATAGTCCTAAAATCATGGCTACCCTTGGACATCATACTAAACCAGTGCAGAGTTACTTGAAACTGTGGGTATAATGTGACATTAATTTCACAAGTATGAAGACTGTGTGAAGATGAAAAGTAGTTAAAGACTAACCAACATTATCAGGGCCGTCTCCACGTCCATCTGTTGGCACCACATGAGAAGAATAAATGAATGAATGAATAAGGATCATATTTATTAACTATTGTCTATTGAAACTAACAATAAATCAGATACAATCATTGGTCTATGGACAGCTAGGTGATAGGCCACAGTTTACTTGTTCAGTGAAAACGAGTAGTCACTGATGAGTGTTATCAGCTCTGACTGATACACTCTGACTGATACACTCTGACTGATACAGCTCTGACTGAACAAAGTTTGATCCCGTGTTGGTAACATTTGAACAGTGAAGAGCATCATTAATATTTGACGTCAAGTCCGCCATATACAAAATGTTACTGTGATTGCTGTATTCACAGGATCTCTCTCCCTGGCAAGTACAGGTCAAATCACTCTTCTCCAACCACATTCCATGCCATACAAGCAACGTCAAGCTGGCACACAGTATTGAAGTATGTAGCACTAACTGATTGCGCAAAGTAGTTGGTGAGCTGCTGTAAAACTGCAGTAAATAAAACAAGAAAATCCAGACAAACATGCAAACAATTCAGCCTCTTGCAAAAGTGTTTCATCTGAAAGTTTAAAAGTATGGGTTGAACAAATGCCAGCTCAAGAA
>JAGFZM010002893.1:66982-86116 GCA_017657215.1 Limnothrissa miodon | reverse complement strand
TCTATATGTCTATGACCACTCAAGGGGCTCAGCCCTCTGCTGAAAGAGAGAGAGGCCACATGGAGCAACAGGTCATGGAGAACCCGAGCTACCTGTCCCAACCTCTCCCTACGCTGTGTGTCTGTGTGCTGCCGGGCATTGCCATGCTCTAGCCCTGATCCAGGCCAGCAGAGGGACAGTAGTCAGGGCCCTCTGACGTCACCTGTCCTGCCGCTGTAATCGAATGAGACGTTAATCCCACTCCTCTCCAAAGCTGCTCTGTGGTGGGAGGGAAAGAGAGAGAAAGCAAGGGAGGTACGGAGAGAGAGAGGGAGAGAGAGGGAAAGAGAGAGGGAGAGAAAGAGGGAGAGAGTAAGGGAGGAAGAGGCAGAGAGGGAAAGAGAGAGGGGGAGGTAGAGAGTGTGAGAGAGAGAGAGAGAAAGGGAGAGAGAGGGAGCGGTAGACAGGGAGAAGAAGAGACAGTGAGTGAGAAAGGTGGGGGGAGGAAAGCGAATGGAGAGTGGAAGGGTGGAGCTGTCAGCTGTGCACTGAGGCTGTGTCGGTGTGTTGTGTTGCCGTTTGGGCTTCCCGGCTCCGCTTGGTTCTCCGGCGGTCTCACAGAGCAAGCGCACAGAGGGGCCTTCCCAGGCCTCCGGCTCACCGAGCCCACGCCCGACCCGCAAACTTTCTAAAGCCTGACCCACAGGACCTTGGCTGAGACCCCCACACCCGCGCTCCACCCTTAGCTCCAGGCCTCGCCCTGGAGACCAACTGCCCACCTGGGGGGCCGGCGGAGGGGGGGTGCTGTGGAAATTGCCCCCCTCCGCAGGCGGCACCGGTACCCCAGGTGATCATGCCCACCATAGCCAGCGTGGAGGTGTGCCAAGATGTTACGGACAGGTAGGACCACTTACTGTCTACTGTTGCCTTGCAACAAGTTGTGACTTTCTGTGCTTTGTTAGGCTTATATAAATGGGACTGGTGTGTTCAGGCTAGTATGTGTCTAGTGTGTCAAGTCATTCATTCATTCATTCATTTCAATGCATTCCTAGAGTAAAATAGTGTTGATAGTGTCTAATTTAATAGTGTTTATAGTGTCTTATTTAATATAAATTCTTGTGTATCAGTGACTGACACTCAGATGGGTTGACCCTCTTGAAATGTAGGACAACATGTGTGTAACCGCTATGTGCACAAATGTGTGTGTTTCTATATGTTTAAAGTACTGTTAGTCATTGTTTAAGCCTGCCTTTAAAAGTCATGTGGCCTTGTCAGCATCCTGCCTCACCCTTTGGCAGTGCTGCATGTCCCCAATCCTGCATTGACCCTTGCGGTTGCCTGAAGCGTGCTGTGGGGTTGTCACAGCCGTGGTGTTAGCTTGTTATTGACTTACTGTAGGTAGGTGGAGGAGGAGGAGGAGGAGGAGGAGGAGGGGGGGGGGGATGAAGTGGAGCTGGATTATCAGCGGTTGTCAGCAACAGTTGTCATAGAGATATTAAGGAAACATCATATAAACACTTCATGTGAAGGGTAGCAGGTTGCTAATGCAAACATAGATTTTGTCCACAGCTGAGGGACATGTAGTAGGTCTGTAATACGTCTCACTTAGGGAAGAAGTCCAGTGTTTTGTTTTGACCCTGTGATTCTCTCTGGCAGCTGTCTCTTTCACTTTCTCTTTCTCTCTCTCTCTCTCTCTCTTTCTCTCTCTCTCTCTTTCTGTCTCTCCTCCACTTCATGTCTGTTATATTCGAAAAGAGAAAAAAAGCTTTTAAAAGATTGCACAGCTCCCATGAGTGGCAGTGTTAGAGGATGGTAGAAAAAGAGGATTCAGTTTCCAGACAGATCTTCAGGCCATCTTTAATCCATTCCACACCAGAGAGACCACACACACACACAGTCACACACACACACACAGACACACACACACACACACACACACACACACACACACACACACACACACACAGTCACACACACATACACACACACACACACACACACACACTCCTAGTTTACATAGGATTACAAGACTGGCATAACAACAAGTTTCTTCCCTTGTTGCTAAACAAATCTTTCGGCTTTTTTGGTAGAAAGATAAAAATAGTGAATCCCAAAGTTGTGCTGGGAATAACAAATCTGTCAGATTGTTGGCAGGAAAAAAAACATGAACTCTTCTAGAGAGGACTATCAACAGTGAGTCCTCCTGACTGTCCATCCTCCTTAAAGCCATAAGACTGGATCAACCACACACTCCACCACTCACCCACTGATGAAAAGTGACCGGGGTTGTTGGGGGCATAATCCATTCTGATATGATCAGAGCCCTCTGTGGCTGCTATGAGCAAAATAATCTGTGGCACGGCCTTGCAGATGGTACTGTGCGGTCAGCCCGGTGTAAGTGTCGAGATTAACAAGAGTGGAGGCTATGTTGCACAATCCCTGAAACCCCCCTACCTCCACGCATCACGACACACCGTTGTCATGGGGATGACCTTCAATGCCCCATAGGATATGACTCAGTGTTATAGGTTAATGGAGAGATTGGGTAATGAACATGGTGCCAGCGAGTTGGGGAGGAGTGGAGTAGTGGTGGATCAGAGCTAATATGGGAGTGGACAGTTAGCAATTCAATTTATATCAACTCTGTTTATAAGGATAACAAGACAAACTACTATACGTTTAGAGCATGTAAGTGATTGTTGTTTTAAAGTAAGATTTTGAAAAGATAAGAAATTACAGGATAATGTGATATATTTATATGTATTGGGATTATTATGGATATAAATATTACAGTTCATAAAATGTACTACATTGACCATCAGTCAAATTTGAGCAGCAGTTACTGGTCAACAAAAATGAAATCTAATAAAGGACTGCAGAGGTCATGGGTTGTGGTTTGGCAGTGATGAAAGAAGTGTGATGAACATTGATGAAATGATGGCGTGAAGTTACCCTGAAACATTTTTTCCTAAGGAATGCTGCTTCAGGTGCTTCAATCCCCCTTTGGCAAAGTGTATGTAAAACCAAAGAAGGCATAAAAATGCCCCATAATTCCTGGCCCTATTAAAACAACTTCCACAGAATTTCTTAAAATCTCTTAAAATCGATTTTGTATTTTCCTAAATGCTTATAGATTCATCTTTTTAGGTCAAGGCAAAGTGGACAGTGATATTTGTAAAGCTTGTTCAAAAGAGGAAATAGTGTGTGGGTGCCTTTCACCACAAATTCATACTTTCAGTTTTTATCTTTTCCATGAGAAGGTGTTAGGCTTGATAACAGCAGACTACTACCCACCTATAAGAAATACCAAAACCAAATTTAATCAAATTTGTGAATCTGATTTCTTAGCTGGATATAGAGACCAAAATAATGGGGTGGCTTTGCCCAATGCTTTTTTATTATGTGAGCAGACACAGAGGTGGATGTAACTAGGCCTTGCACTAAGTCACTGGTCGTAGCAATAATAAACTGTAAATTTGATCATTTATTATGTTATGACTTAATAGCTATTTGCCCACAAACACCTGTTTTTGTTATTTTAAGTGAGTTTAAGTGAGTGAGTGAGAAGTTGAAAAGTTGTAGGTTTAAGGAGTTAGTGTAAGGAGGCGTATGGAGTGAATGACTGTAAAACCTCCAGTCTAAGTGGCACTGATCTATTTAAATATCTCTGGTGCATAGGCCTGTAGTTGTAGGCTATTATACATTTCTTGTCATGCAGCAAGGCTATTACAAGGTATACAGTAAATTGTCAGACTGTATCTTTCAAGTTTATTGAGTGATTTTTAGCTTCCAAATTTACTCCTAAGTATGTATGTATGTATGTATGTATGTATGTATGTATGATCTATCTATCTGTCTATCCATCTACGTATCTATCTATGTATCTATCTATCTCTACCTAGTGAGAGGATGTTTCTGCATTAATGCAATATCCGAGTGCTAGGCAGGAGTTAATGAAGGAAAGCTTGGGCCTCTTGGGACAGGTGTGTGTAGGGATCAGGGGGATAAATGTGTGTGTGTGTGTTAGTGTGTGTTTTGTGAATATGAGAAACAGAGATAAAGAGTAGCAGAGAGGTAGACAGCATCTGTCACCTGCAGCTGCTGCGAATGCCACAATGTGTCGAGCCGGATCAGCGAGGTTCAGGCCTGATGCTGCGTACTGTATGAGACACAGATCCACGGAGAGCAGTGAGCGAGAGTGGCCTCGACCAGCTGGACACATTCACTGATTAGAGGTGTACTGCAGACAGCGGGTGGCCTACTTTTGGGTGTACTCGTTTATTTCGACCTAGCATCTGATTATAGAGCTGTGTGTATGTGTGTTTGTGTGTGTGTGTTTGTGTCTGTGTGTGTGTGTGTATGTATTTTTGAGAGACAGAGAGGCTTTGTTTGGTAGTGTGTTATAAAAGGTTGTGTGATAAAACTCAGTATTGGGAGGCAGATAGCACTAGACGTGTGTGTGTGTGTGTGTGTGTGTGTGTGTGTTTTTTGACAGTGCATGTTGTTCAGAATGAAACTGGATAATTGCAGGTCTAATTCACAAACACAACCCACAGCACAATACTACAATGGCTAAGACTCCAGCTAAAATCAATTTCTGGGTCATTGTGAACAAAGTGAATCCAGAGCACAGATCACATCTAAAGATGCACAAGTTCAAGACGTAAATGAAGTGTTTACTCTTTTGTTCTGAATCTTTTAGTGAACGTCAAAACATGATAGAGACAGGTCACATCCACCCAACTGCTACACAGATGCTGTCAGATAAAGCTGTCAGTTATGAAAGTCTTGTGGTTTCGGGCGTAAGGTTCAAAGGCTAACTAAGACTTAGGTGACCAAGGTGGACAAAGGTGAATACTTACACTGTCTCTTTCATTTGTTCAGTGGGATGGACGTGCTAGGACCTCAGGACATGACCATGGAGGACATTCCCCTGGACAAGAAATCTGAAAACAGGCTGCCCATCCAAGTATGACCCTCCATTCATGAATCCGTATATCTCTCTTTTTACAAACACAGCCAGTCAGTCTAGACCAGGCATGGGCAAACTAAGGCCCGGGGGCCATAAACGGCCCGTTTGGCTTTTTAATCTGGCCCGCCAAACCTTTTGAAATTATATTCAATAACATTATCAAACCTTTATTTAGTATTTTCCCTGCAATTTCTGCAAACTGTTGTTAAATGCATTTAAAAAAAATCCTTGCATACCCATGCTTTACCACCTATTAAAGGCCCAAACTGTGAAATATAATGGCCTTTACATGTCATTTATATTCCTTCACACAAACACTACATCTATCTGCTCCTGGCACGGCCCCTTTATTAAATTTTATAACCCACTGTGGCCCACGAGTCAAAAAGTTTGCCCACCCCTGGTCTAGACATACAGCTCATTTTACTATAATCTACAAATCTACAAAAACAGACAATGTATAAGTATGTTTATTTCTGTACATTACTACATTACTCTACACTACATTACTCATCTCACTTTATACTCTGTATAGGGCTGAAATGACCATAAAAAACACTTGACTTGTAGCACCCAGTGGTTTATTTGAATATAATCTATCCTTATATACGGCCAATGTATAAGTATGTCTATTTCTGTACGTTATTATGCATACGTACGTTATACGTACGCGCCCAGTGGTTTATTTCACTATACAAACAACAGCTGTAGCCTACCGGCTGTTCTCACCCGTGTCTCTCACCCCCTCCACCCTCCCAGATCTTCCCCGACCCGGTGGAGGTGGTTCTGAGTCCTGAGGGGACGCTGACCTGCGGGGACCACGAGAAGGAGCGTCTGCCTTCCATCGTGGTGGAACCGACGGACGTGAGCGAGGTGGAGAGCGGCGAGCTCCGCTGGCCTCCGGAGGACATGGACTTCGAGGACGACGAGGACCTGTTCCTGGAGCAGTGCATCCCCCCGGCTAACATCGCAGACTGGGGGGTGGATGAGGAGGAAGAGGGCATTGTGGTCGTAAACCACCAGCAGCACACTTCACTGTTAGGTAGGTCAGGTCACCCACCCCAAATGGTGGTTGGTTGTTTGTATCCTTCTGGCTTGGTTTCTGTTTTGGTTTTTCATATATACTTCAATTCAATTTAATATACTGTATACTGTATAAAACAGTATATAAGTATATAAAACAGTACATATAATAAAACCCTTTAATTACATACACATGTAATTAAATACACATAATTGTCAATTCTAATAATTTAAGAATAAATAAGATCTGTTGTCCATCCACCTCTTTGATGCTGATATGTACTATAACCGGAGATCTCACTTGATGTCTCTGCTCCTCTCTGTCTCTCCAGATCTCCAAACAGATGACTTTAGGGATGACACTCCTACCTTGCCCCCTGAGAGTGTTCCTGCCCCAACTTTAAACTGAGCCCCCTGCTCACTCCCCTCCTGAGGCCCCGGGCCCCACCTACTGTAAGATGGCCGAGGAAACGCCCAATGATATTCAAGGGTTCGAGATCTGGCACATGGACATTATACTTGTTGTCATGTCAACTGACTTTGTGGACCAACAGATGTTTGGTAGCTCACTGTAGATATAACATTTTGTGCTGACCAGCCAGTTTTGATTACGTACAAAAAAAGGAATGTGCTGCTTTTAAAAATGGCTGTAAATATGTTTAATAATCAAGTTAACCAAACTAAGGGAAGCATGCAAGAGTGTTTAGATGTGTCAGGTTTTAGGACATATTAGGAAATCATGTAACCACAAAGGAGATGTTATTTAGTGGGAAGTGATCCCCAGTTAACTACCAACCTTCTCTGTGTTTATTTTTTACACATCTTCTGTTACATCGGAATTATACAACACTATCTCATTCTATTAAAATAATAAAATCTCACATGTGGTCCTCTGATGATATTTTATTTGATTTAATTTGGTATTGCATTATGAATGGATCTAGATTCTGTGGATTTGTTAATAGTTTTTTGCTGATGTTTGCATGAGTTGTTGCATCCGTTTCCTTTTTCTTAGATGTCTAGAAATTTTGACTAATGCGTGTTCTGACTATTTATGCGCCAGTAAAATGTGTGGCGCTTCAGTGGACTTTTGACTTTAATTTTCAGCAATTTAGAAACACATCTGGCAGACAAGTTCTTCCTAGCTCATAAAAGCTACAGACTTGACTGGAACACTGAGCTTACAAACCAACAGCCTACAATACGTTTCATTAGTGGAAGTTTTATTACCGTCTTAGATTGGTTCCCTGAATCTGTAATATTCTGTAAATTAGGACAAAACAAATGTATTCAGAGGGTGCGGCTATTTAAAGTGACATAATGCCTAAATACAACGGAGTGTTGTCAGATCTCACACTTCCTTTTTTTTGAAAGAGTTTAAAAGAGCAGACTGGGAGAGAGTCAAAGTGTTTCAACCCCGCAGAATCTGAGCGAGGACTTCTCTAAAAGAGGGTAAGGTTAAGGTCCTCAGTACAGAGAAATGTAACTGTATTAATATAGAATTTTATTAACTAATTCATTTTAAATAAATTAAGTATTATATACTGTGTTAGGTAACAAAGGTTTGTCTCATTGGCCGACAGAAGTTTTTTAGTTGGGTCTGAGTTGTGACATAGCTTCTTCATTTTCCATATTTCTTTTTTTTTTTTTTTTTTTAATACAATTAAGACTTCCAGAACTCAAGATTTCTTAAAATGTGTCAAACTGAGAGATTTGATGCCTATATATAGCTTACAAACTCAATTTTGTAATCTGAGTTTGTTATGTTGTAGTTATACAGTGCAGTGTTTGTTCTTTAAGAGCATAATCTGCAGGATGCATATATATCATGATGAATCATGTTACATCATGACAATATCAAGATTGTTTTCATAGTATGTGTTATATTTTTGATGCTTATTTGTAAATTCATGGAAAGCATACAGTACATCTCTGTATACCTCTGTATACCTTTGCCTAAATGTGTGTATGCCAACCTGTTTCTTTAAAGGCCCACTAAGCAACCTTTTTTCAGTTAATTAATCCGTTAACACCATACTGTTTAGAGTAATAACATGAGTCATTATAAGACGAACAAATGGTTTAGAAAGTGCCTACAGCGCCTACAGCGATAGGAACCGCATTTGCAATGTTCAGCAGCAACGCCCCACCTACAAAGCACTATGGCAACACTATGGCAATCACTATCCAGCAGAAATCAAGATGGCAATAGCTGTAGACAACGAGATTCAGCATGACGGAGCCAGCAAAAAATGGTGAAAGCCCATGTCCGTGTAGACAAGGAAAAGATCTTGTGACAATATAACCAAAAGTTGCTTAGTCCCTTTTTAATGTTTCATCCAGGTTTACAGTATTAAGTTTACAAAAACCTGAAGGCACAATTAGGACACAGAACTAGCTTATAGAACTTATATCTTAAGACACATGGCACTTCTGTGTCTCATATAAAGCACTGAATATCGCAATGTCTATGTTACGCAAAGCTTTGGATATTGAGGTGACATTTTTCTGACACACAATCACAATATTTGAAACATCCTGTTTGTTCAATATGTAACATATTAGGTCATCTAAAAGGAGAGCAGATATAGCTCAATAAAATATGCTTGTCATCAAGAATAACTAAATAATTAACCAAAATGGGGATCTTTATCAATGGTTATATGAACTGTTAGATTATCTCAGTGTTCACGACTTATGAAAAGTTTTGTTGTGGCATCACAACATTGGTTGGTTCTACATAATAACATTATGTTGTATGAATATGACTGGTTCCATGTTTTATGGTCTTTGTTTATATATATGCTTAAATGATTCATAGAAAATGAAGGCCAGATTTGAATAAATCTTGAGACCTAAAGTGACAATCCAGAGAATGATAAGCTTGATTAGTTAGAAATAATCCAGACTTCTATTTCATTTATATTTAGTTTCAGACATTAAAATATGATAATATTCTGTTTCGCTTAAAAAACTGGACTTTTCTATAGTGTAATTCACATTTTGATTCTGAATATTTTGCAGGACATTGCATTGAGAGTTTACAGAATGGCTCTGAATTTTACGGACCTAAGCATGTATGATAACGAGGATTACGATGACATCGATCCACTCCATGTAAATGTCATTGGTGCAAACCACATTATTGCCCTGGTGTGCTACACCTTGGTATTCCTCATTGGCGTCCCCGGCAACGCTTTGGTGGCCTACGTCACAGCCTTCCGCATGCCGCGCTCTGTCAATGCCCTCTGGTTCCTGAACCTGGCCCTGGCTGACCTCCTCTGCTGCCTGTCTCTGCCCCTGCTGATGGTGCCTTTGGCCCAGGACATGCACTGGTCTATGGGTTCTCTGGCCTGCAAACTGCTGCATGGCACCTTCTTCCTGGTCATGTACTGGAGTGTGCTGCAGTTGGCACTCATCAGCATGGACCGCTTGATGCTGGTCAGCCACCCCGTCTGGTGTCAGAACTGGCGTCGGCCGCGGTACGCCACCTGGGCATGCCTGGGCGTTGTGCTGCTGTCCCTGCTCGTCAGTGCCCCGCAGTTCGCCATCATGGAGGTCGAGCAGAAGCGGATCGATTTTTTGAACCTGACTTCAGACAAGGTGGAGTGCCATGCCAAAGTGGGCAGCCTGACAGGTGCTTGGGCGATCATCATCTTCCGCTGTTTCATGGGCTTCGTCCTGCCCTTCCTGCTGATCTGCATCAGCCACTGGCGGGTGTATCAGCGTGCGTCCGGCCGCAGGCAAGGCTCCGCAGGGCATGAGAGGTCGGCGCGTGCCGTCCGTGTCATCGTTGCCGTGGTGCTGAGCTTCTTCCTCTGCTGGGCGCCTCTGCACCTGATAGACATCGTGCACCTGACCCTGCCCCACGCCAACCACGACCACAGGCTGACCCTGGCCCACGTGCTGGCCACATGCCTGGCGTACCTCAACAGCTGCCTCAACCCCGTCATTTACGTGTGCATGGGCCGCAGCTTCAAGGAAGGACTCACACGCACCCTACGGAGCGTTCTGCACATGGTCTCGGAAGCCCCCACACACTCCATGGGAGGGACTCAGGCTTCAAAAAGCACGACCGAGAACACACTGGACAGGTGTGTGTGACCCTGTGGATGTGTGTGACCTTAGTGACAGACACACTGAAGCCCCATCCTGGTCCAACAATGACTGATGCCTCTGTCTGAGCAATTGTAGAGTGAAAATGGTACATGGTAGTTCACTTTTTACTCTGTCTCTGTCTGATAAAGTTTGCTTGCTGCTGTGTATGCGTGATATTTCTTATGTTTCTGTTTACCTGTGGTTCTGATTTGGAAGAGTGCACAAAAGTGTGTCCATGAATATAATCAATTATATTAATGGGTTATTTCAGTACATTTTGTCATAAATCTATTACTTCATCTGTGTGCAGAAGAAAATCAGATATGGCACATTAACATCCGTTGAGGAAATTACACCTTCTTTTCTTGTTGTCTTATCAGCCCTCTTGCTTCATTTGCACTTTCATTTGTTCACGTGTGGTCAAAGTTGCCTGAGTCAGGGACTGATACTGTTCGCGACACTCAAATAGTCCAGAAACTTTCATTGTTTCATTGCAGGGTTTCTATGACACATTTAAAGGGCTCATAGAAGGTCAAAGCACATTTACCTCGTTATTGTTGAGTTTAGGTAGCTTAAGGTATCCAGTGGTCCATACCAAAACTTCAACACCGTCTCCCACCTCCTTCTACGCGTAAATTTCAAACTAGAGATGACCGCGCTGAAACGGGCGAATCTGCCCTTTTAAATGAGCCTGCATAAGACACTCTATCAGTGCTCCTGGGTCACTTTCAGATGCACAAATTTGCGTATACTATTATTGAGCCTCAATAAACAATTTCTGATGGTCAAAAAGTTGTTCTATGGGCCCTTTAAAGATCAGTAATGATCATTTAAAAGATCGGTTTCGAAATAGTATTTTGGTGGGTAAGCATCGGCATGTGAGAAAGCTCTAAATGAGCTAATGTTCTGGTCTGTTTGAGTAACACATGAGCTATAAATATAAGAGTGAGTTGCACTTGACTTTGGTGTCAGTTTTTATGCTGTGCAACCATAAACAGAATGTGGAAATCTACATCTTGAGAAATCTCCACTTCCTTCCTTTGCTTCATCTTCAACTCTTTGTGCTGGAGGCTTTTTACACTAGTTATTATCATTAATTCTGCATCCGTTTAGACACTTCACTAAGCATTGTTATTTATACTGTATACCATTAATACTCAACTCTATATTCACTTCAACTCTTTCTCATACTGTAGATACTTTGACAAAGTTGTACTGTTCATTCACATGCACTATATTCAGTAGACGTGGTAAACAACTGCATGTACATGCATGTAAGATGCTCACGTATAAACTCAGTTATCACGTATAATCAATCTCAGTCTGTGTGGAAGTAGAAGAATGGGCCTGGTGAGTTTAGTCTCATAGGACCTGGTGAGGATTTTTGCCTTTTAAGGTTGGAATGGTCTATTGTACAAACTGATAGAGCAGAGCTATGGGAGCACAAATCATTTAATAAGTGTGTTTTATTAAGAGTACTAACAGCAGAAATGGTATATGGGAATGTAGGTTTAAGCCATTGCTGTTGTATATGGATATGATTGCCAAGGTTTGTTGTATAAATGGTATAATCTGATTACCATCTGCTTTGAGAACATATCATAACATAACTCTGAGTTTATTTGATATAATAAAGTCTTTCTGTCTGCTAAAATAGCTCAGGTTATCAGACTCTTATTTGTGGGACATGAAGTTTACTGATTTTACCTGGCCATACCAGCAGAGGGCAGTGTTGAAACCAGTCATTCTAAGCTTTGGACCAATCCTTCTACGCCTAATAAACTCTCCCTGGTTTATATTTACTTATTGAGATCGATGGAAGTCATGGGGAACAAAATACTTTTGTTTGGAGTGAATTCACAGTTAGATATATAACATATTTATACACATTATAAGTGTAATTATATTATGTTGCTTTTTGACATTATGTGTTAATTTTCAGTTTACCATTTTAGTTTACCATTTTAACTTTACCTGTCTGTCAGTGATCACTAATGATGTGAATCGCTAATGATTGATTGTTTAGTATGCTTCAGTCATCTCATTATCCGAAGCAAAGGTCTGAATGGCGAGATGTAAGCACACACACGTTTGTTGTGCACTGTGTTTTTAGCCTTGAGCACACAACAGGTGAAAATGTTGTGAGCTGAAGTGATAAGCAATGATGAATGAAAGGTGACTTGAATCACAGTCTTTACTTAATCAGGCCGAGCTATGCACACAATGCAATACAATGTGAGTGCATTCCCCAGATGACTAGACCTCTAAGATAAAAATTAATTAAATCAGGGACATTTCCCTAAAATGTCTGGAAGGCTGGTGTATATTGTGTGCTGAACAATGCAAAGTGGAATTCAAAATCATCTGGTGCCTGAGTGCTGTTGAGATTTATGTGAATCTATGCATTTGAGTCTGACTGCGATGTGAGATTTGCCTACAAGAACCTCCATAACCCCTGACACGGGTACATGTCTGGTAGGATACTTGTGCTTTCAACCACAAACCAGCCACACCTTTTTGCATGTGTGCACGCACTACAGCTGACCATAATTTATTTTAAAAAGAGTGTAGAAATTTTTGTCATTGTCCATCTGTGTGATAGGCTACATAGGCCTAGCCTACATTTTATTCTGACCCCTTACTGTTATTTTTTACTTTCTGTATGTCATAATATTACCCGTCTCTGTTGTTATCCTTGCTGTAACAAACAAAATATGCCATTTCAAGGGTGTATATGTTGACCATCCCATCATGTCCTTGGGACTTGTTAGTGCAAAGGCTTAAATTAAATTGTTAGTAATGTTGATCTAGTCATGTTGGTTTGTTGATCTGCTTCTTATCATCCTGTGTACACTGCAATATATGTTGTGTGTGATTTTTTTTTAAGCTGCTGGGACCAAGTATCTATCTATCTGTCTGTCTGTCTGTCTGTCTATCTATCTATCTATCTAAAAATGGTCCTAACTCCCATACCCCACACACATGCAACAGCCTCACAAATATTTACCATACAAATGGAAAAGTAATGTACTCATTGCATTGTACATCAAACCACTGGACTTTTCTGTGCAAATAACCCACAAAAGTAAATGAACCTTAAATTAACTAAATAAACCTTAAATAAACTCATCTTACTTGTGAAGAAGTGTAGCCTTTATACTGTTGTGTATTTTACCACTGTTTTACACTAAAATGACAAACTCAGCTTGCTCAACCTATAATTTCTATTTTGTCACACAGATCCACAATTAAAAAACTGTAAGTGATTCAACAGATCAAAATATCATGAAATGCCAACTTGCACACAGCGTCAAATAATGAACACATTTGAGATAGGACTTGTGTTAATGAGTCCTCTTTCACGGTATCATAGATTCTAGTCACAAGCTTATCCACACAGCTCCAGTACCTGGGATTAAAAGCCAGACGGCAGGCACAGATGACATCCCAGAGGGAAATAGTTTGTAGAACAGCCTTATCTTTGTTTTTCAGAGACAACAGCGCTCTCATTTGGGATCAACTGTGTTTTGTTTTGTCCTGAAGGATTTTAAGGAAAAACAAGTCAGGATTCAGTAAGATCTGGCCAACATCTAGTATAGCCTACTTAAATTGAACCTATAAAAATGGTGAGTGTGTGTGTGTATAAGAGAGAGAGAGAGAGGGACAGATTGAGTGTGTGTGTGTGTGTGTATAAGAGAGAGAGAGAGAGAGAGACAGACAGATTGAGAGAGTGTGTGCAGTGTGTGTGTCAGAGAGAAAGAGAGTGAGAGAGAGAGAATGAGAGAGTGTGTGCAATGACTGTGTGTGAAAGAGAAAGGACGAGAAAGTGTGTGTGTGTGTGTGTGTGTGTGGGGGGGGGGGGGGGGGGGGGGTGGGGTGTTTGAGTATTCAGAGGGATTTATTTCTCTGAGACACAAACACGACTGTTTTATGTCATACCATTCTTTTCTCTTGGGCTGAGCATCAAAACCAGCTCTCACCAGCTGTCTCTGAAATCAGTTTACCACTCACCTAAAAAATCTGTCTGAAGTCTGAATGTCTTCAAAGTGGCCATTTTGTTTTAGACAGCCAAATAAAGCCAAGCATAAGCATGCCAAATTTTTTGATTAGATTATGAAATGATATTTAAAAAGATTTAGTAACACCTAGTTAAACTGGTTTACATGAGGAACATAAAAGCCTGTTAATGACTGTTGTCCTGTAATGTCATTCTGATTTTCAAATGCAGGCTTTAGGATTCAGACATTACCAAAACTCAAACTGTGTCATTAATGTTTATCATACGTGTCATGTCATGTTTTTAACAGACCTGTGTCACCCTATTGTAGGCCACTTTAAAAAAGTTATAAGGAAAAGTTGGTTGTAAGGAAAAGTTGTGGGGTTCCCCAAAGACAGGGTATCTTGAAATTGTAAATACATCAAGAGACTACGGTATTTGAGTGGTCCTACATGTCAAATTTGATGATGTTCTAGCTGTCTGATAGCTTCTAATTGGAATCATCCCGATCTACATTAACACACGTTTGAGAGACTCACTGTTAAATCACCTGACCATCGTTTTTTTTAAAAAAAGAAAAAACACATTGTTAAACCGCTAATCGCTAAACCTATATGACAACGCTCTGCATCACTAACACTTGTTTCCATCCACAACCTTTCCATTTGCCTGGGTCAAAAGGGTATGAGCAGAATGTCCCAAGACAATACCTTCCTGTGACTGCAGCTTGTGTATGTGTGTGTGTGTGTATGTGTGAAACTGAACTAGATTCCTTGACCCGTGTGTGTTTTTAGCTATCAGCAACTTACCATCTGTGAAAGCACATTTGTACGTACTGAGTGTCAGTAATGAGCATCTCCGTCTGGGTTAGAGAACAAGGGAGGAAAGAGTATGAAAGAGATAGATAGATAGATAGATAGATAGAAGTAGAAGTAGAAAGAGAGAGAGAAAGAGAGGAAGAGAAAGGCAGTGGAGAGAGAAGCTTTGTTTCTCCCTGCATAGACCCAGCTGTGTTTAATTGGCTCATTAGTGCAGCGAGGTGAGAATGGCGTGATGGGTAATCATGAGAGGGGGGAGAGAGAGAGAAAGTGAGAGGCAAAGAGAGATAGAGATAGAGAGAGACCCTTATATACTCAGCCAAAGGAGCACAGCCTGGGCACGGTAGCATTGAAATGACCTGTGCCAAGCAGGACAAAGGCAGCCCCCAGGCCTCTGAACAAAGGGCACCTTCTGCCTCCTGATCATGAGTGAGTGAGTGAGGAAGCGAGGGAGGGAGTGTGTGAATGAGTGAGAGAATGAGTGAGTGAGTGACTGACTGAGTGAGTGTAAGGGAGTGAGTGAGTGAGTTAGAGAGTGAACGACTGAAATAAGTGAGTGAGTAAGTGACTTAGAGACTGAGTGAGTGACTGTGAGTGATTGTGAGTGAGTGGGTGACTGAGTGAGTGATTGTAGGTGAGTGAGTGAGTAAGTGGGTGAGTGAGTGAGTTGGTGAGTGAGAGAGAGTGAGTGAGTGTGGGTGACTGAATGGGTGAGTGAGAGAGTGAGTGAGAGTGTGAGTGGGTGAGTGAGTGAGTGAGTGAGTGAGTGTGAGTGGGTGAGTGAGTGAGTGAGTGAGTGGGTGGGTGAGTGAGTGAGTTAGTGTGAGTGAGTGAGTGAGTGAGTGAGTGTGAGTGAGTGAGTGAGTGTGCTGCTGGAACCTAATGAGCCCGAACCTCTTCAGGAGGAAAACACATGGTGTCCTCGCTTCTCCTCTCTTCTCCCAACACATGGGGTCTTCTTCTCCTTTCACACGCGACAAGCACCCCGCTGACAACACAACATGGCTGAAACGCCTACAGATTTTTCATCACGCTTCTCTGAGACAATGAAACAGAAACCCCGATATGAGGCCTATTACAAATGATTTTGGACAGTGTAATAGGTGCAAATCCTTAATATCATTTAAAGATTTAAACTAGTACTATTAAGTAATATATATATATATATATAATATAAAGATTTAAATCAGGCTAGCGCACACACAATGTGAGTAAGCATCTAGTAAAATGCTGCATATTCAGAATCAAAGACTATACAATAAATGACTATATTAAAGGCTAACTGTGTTTAAAGGTCTATCAAATAAATTACTAATAAAAGCTATTGTAATGCAACTGTACTATACCAGATAATGGCTACCAAAACAAAGAAAGATCTAAAACCATTAATTATTAATTAATAATCTGTAAATCTGTATAAAAAGTAATTCTCTATTGTAGCCACTCATTTTTTAGTAGAAAGATTATTTAGATATTTTTTATAGAGGCACTCATTTTGAACGTAACATAAAATAAGCACTTTTCTATTAGAGCCAGTCAAAGTGACTTATTAGATTATTTCGATATTTTGATAAAGGCACTAATTTTGTCACACTAGGCTGTGTGTTATTTTATGTACGTGTGTTATTTTACGTACGTATTGCTTTATCTTGAGTTTTGTTAAATGCGAGCCACACAGGCTGGCTGAGGGCCAGGCTGCCAAAGATGTCACCTTCTGCCTCACACCCCCTGCCTAAGCCTGACCAACCTGTCCAAGCAGCTGGTGAAACATCTGTGCCAAACTTCACACAAACGCACCAATCAGAGCATAAAACACAGGCAGGTCACAAAGCCAGACAATATTGACTCATGGCGTCAAAGCTACAAAAACAAAGATGTTTATTCAGTGCCAGTGTTGGCTGAAGTCCACTACAGGGGAACAGAGAAGGAGCAGTTCTTCCCAAACTAGTCTACATTCATGACAAGCTTAATGGCTACAGGTCCTAAGGTACTAACGTGCTGCTATCTCTCGGGGCAGGACAGGGTATCTACACAGTTCCATAAATACTAAAGGAAACAGGGGGGCAGGCACAAATGCGCCCCCTTTTGGCACATGAGGGCATAGTTTGTAGGGCTAGGAGGGCATAGTTTGTGAGGTGGGTCAGTGGAGTGTAAAGGGTGTCAGGTAAAGGGTGTAGGCACTATCCTCCCATTATTTTGTGTGTGTGTGTGTGTGTGTGTGTGTGTGAGGGTGGAGGGTGAGGGGGATGGCACTGCGTGAGAGGTAGGTAGGTGGCGTATGTCTAAAGGAGTGGCAGTGTGTGTCTGTCTCTGCATGGCACTGGCGGGCACAAGGGCACTGTTGCTTGCATCATCACTCTGCACCACTGTTACATGCTACCGTGGGCTCGTTTCATTTCATTTTTCGTTTTTGAAGACAAATCTTACATTTACTAAAAGTTCAGGAATATTTACAAAAAATCAAGCATTACATATTAGGCAGTGGGCTTAATGTGATAAATGAGTCTTTTGAGATTTAAAGCTCTTTTTTTTTTTTTTTTTTAAGTACCTTACTGCATTGGCCCCAGAAGTGGATAATTTAATGTTTACAAAAATGGCCGTACCAAATAAAATAATTAAGTAAAGATATTTATACAAAACAATGTCTCATGAATTGCGCGGCCTCCAGAAATCTCAGAAAATAAGCTGGACGGGGGTGGGGGGGTTTCTAGGATTGAAGGGTTAGGGTGGAGAAAGCTCAAACGGTGGTCATGACCTTTAGCGAGCCGGAGCGGAATCGCATGATCTTCTTCTTGAGCGCGTGCGAGGCTTTGATCTTGACGACGGATGACAGAGCTGGGGGAGGGGACGAGGCCAGCCGCGGTGGCACTTCCTGCGGCCACACCAGGCCCCCGCCGCTCTCGTCCGAGTCGCTGGTGAACGAGCTGGAGCCTGGGGAGTAGGCCTCGCTCAGGCTGGAGTCGGAGCCACCGCCTCCACCTCCACCTCCACCTCCACCTCCACCTCCACTGCCCGTGGCCTGGGCTGGAATCGCAGGTACAGCCACTGCTGCTGCTGCTGCTGCTGCTGCTGCTGCTGTTTCGTCCCCACACTGAGGGCCCATGTGCAGGGGGGACCAGGCCTGTCTGGGGTGGGAGTGGGAGTGGGAATGTGGTGGGATGTGGAGGTGGGCGTAAACTTGAGGGTAATGGGGGCGCCCTCCGTAGCTCCCCACCCCTCCTCCTCCTCCTCCTGCAGCGGCTGCCGCCTCTTCCTCCTCCTGACTCAGATCGGCCGTGGAGCACCAGCGGCGCTGCTGGTGGTGGTGGTGGTGGTGGTGGTGACCATGACTGTGGTGGTGGGGGGACTCGTCCTGGCCCTGGCCCTGTACCTGCCGCCTGGCCCGTCCCGTGTCCCTCTGGACGGTGTAGTAGCGGCCCCACCCTGCTCCTCCCTGCAGGCTGTTCTCGGAACGAGAGCGGCTGGCGGTCGCCGGCGGTACCGTTGTTGTTGCTATTGTCGTGGCAACCGTCTTCTTCTTCCCCGTTCCACCTCGAGGGGAGCTGCGGAGCGGGGCCTCGCCGACACCTGAACCCCTACTGGGGGAGGAGCGAGTTCCTGGGAACGACCCCACACGGCTCTGCTTGTGCTTGCCATGGAAAGGGGAACAGTGGTGGGGGTGAGAGCTGCTGTAGGGGTGGGGGTGGGGTTGGGGGTGCTCGGCGGGGACGTAGTTGACGGTCAGAATCTGCTCGGCAACTAGGGGATAGGGCTCCGAGTAGTCCGGGTTGCTCTGAAGAGACTCTGGCTCCGTGCTGCTGCTGAAGCTCCCGGGCTCCATGGACGCCTGCTGGGAGAATGGCAGGGGGGCAGGCTCCACCACTGGAGCTGCTGAGGCCAGGGATGGGGGCCTGGTGCTGGGGTAGAGCAGAGACAGGTAGTACTGCTCCAGAGCCTGGGCAAGCTCAGCATCAGCCGGGCCCTGGTCACCGGCCACCCAGTCCTGGTGCTCAGAGGGGGGGTCTGAGGAGACTTCGGAGGCGTGGGCGGAGGGGACGTTGATGGGGTGCGGTGGGCGGCTAGTGGGGAAGGTGGTGGTGGTGGTGGATGGGGTGGGCCCGCGGGTCACTGCTGTTGCCGGCGCCGACGGGTAGTGGGTCTAAACACACCAAGACAACCACACTAGTTATCATACACATACACACTAAACAGACCAAAACAACCACCCTAGTTATCATACACATAACACACACACACACACACACACA
>JAGFZM010002893.1:53678-65071 GCA_017657215.1 Limnothrissa miodon | reverse complement strand
GTAGATGCAGCTTGTCTTGTACTATGTAGATGCAGCTTGTCTTGTACAATGTAGATGCAGCTTGTCTTGTACTATGTGGATGCAGCTTGTCTTGTACTATGTGGATGCAGCTTGTCTTGTACTATGTAGATGCAGCTTGTCTTGTACTATGTAGATGCAGCTTGTCTTGTACTATGTGGATGCCCAAGTTTTTCTGTTTGTTCTGTGTATCGATTTGTGTGTGTGTGTGTGTGTGTGTGTGTATGGGGGGGGGTCTGTATTTGTACAGTGTGTTATGTATGTGCATTATTATGTTCATTTACATACTTGACATTCATGAATGTCCGTGTACGGTTGTGTTTGCATGTATGTGAAATATAACAGAGAGAGCCCAGAGTGTCTGTGTGTATGTGTGTGTGTGTGTGTCTGTGTGTGTCTGTGTGTGTGTGTGATAACTAGTCTGGTCTGTTTAGTGTGTGTGTGTGTGTGTGTATGTTTGTGTGTGTGTGGTGTGTATATGGTGTATGTGTGTCTCTGTGTGTGGGTATGTGTGTATGAGTGTGGTGTGTGTGTGTGTGTGTGTGTCTGTGTGTATAAATGTGGTGTGTGAGTGTGTGTGTGTGTGTGTGTGTGTGTGCGTGTCCTCCTTACCCACTGATTTGGGTCTGTGGTGTCCAGAGACCCAGGGAGCTGCAGGTCCACCTGGAGGGGAAAGACTCTCACTCTGCTCATAGAAGCCTGGGGGGAGACGAGACAACCACTCCAGTTATTACACACACACACACACACACACACACACACACACTAACCAGACCAAATATCCATATCACACACACACACACACATATACACTAAGTAGACCAAACATCCAAGCTGGATATCACACACACACACACACTAACCAGACCAAACATCCAAGCTGAACATCACACACACACACACACACACAACTAATCTAGTAATGACACACACACACACACACACACTAAACTGACCAATTAACCACCCTAGTTATCACCCACATACACATTAGACAGACCAATCAACCACACGAGTTATCACACATATATCATTATGCAATGACCTAGTCATTACCAGGCTGAGGCCTGAGGGTTTTAATGTAAAACTGTTACAGTGCATCTACCTAATCAGGTACAGTGGTATATCCAGTGTGTATGTTATAGCATATACTGGTATTGTACGTGTATATTTTTGTGTAGCTACATACAGTTGTTACAGTGTAATATGATATGATTTTTTAAATACTTTTATAATACTTGTATAATGATAAAGTGCTGCATTCTGCAAGTAAGGTTGGCTGAACCTTGTTTAGTAAGTTCCAGTCAAACTGAAGACGATGCAAACTGCAAACTGAAGACAATGACTGGCAAGGTTTGCATCCTTAGCAAGGTTTGCATCCCAAAGTGATGCCACTTCTCCTTGAGCTTGGCAACCTTCATTAGTTGCCCAGCATCAAGTTGTCTTGAGCATGTATGCATGAACCTCAGTACAGCCAACCTTCCTTGAGGAATTCAGCACGTTGGCAAAGTATTATAAAAAATACTTCATATTGCACTGTAACAACAGTATATACACTGTAACAGGTAGATACACTGTAACGGTGTCCCCTTAAAATAAAGTGTTACCAAATGGGTAAATGTACATGTGTACTAGTGAAATGAATATGCCATACATACAGTCTAGCAGGATGTATAATGTTTTAAATTGAGATGCATAAATCATTCATATAAATTCCTACTTCTAAAAAAATGAACATATGTTTCTTCCTAAACCAAATATTAAGGTACTGATGCAAAGACATGTGCTGACATGTGATGTCACTGGGGACCACAGTAAAATAATCAAACTCAGTTTCAGTTTGCAGTGTGTTTGCAGTGCACTAGGTATGCTTATTCCGGTGTTTAATTGGTCCTTGTGATTGGCATCCTCCTTCTATCTTCTATCCTAGCACTAAAATGAACTGAAGCACTATCCCCTAGCACTATGCTCCTTAAGGTTTCTGCTATGTAGCTTGATTGTTATCCTCGTTTTGTAAGTCGCTTTGGATAAAAGCGTCTGCTAAATGCATAAATGTAAAATGTACCCGAGCTGGGTCGACTGTCCTCATCCTCGTCTTCCTCAGATGCCTCGTCACAGATGGTAGGGGGCAGCAGGGGTGGCGGTGGCGGTAGCCCCAACGGAGGCGACTCCTCCAAGCTCAGCTCTCTCAGCTGCTGTTCCAATGCCAGCATTAGCCCCCAGGGGGCACCGTGGAGGCTGTTCTGTAACCCACACACAAACACGCACACAACACACACACACACACACACACACAACACACACACACACACACAGACCCACATTTTATTTGTATTATATTTGTATAATCAATTCTTTATTTGTGTCCACGATTCTGAATAAATATACACAAGGGCACAAATTTAGCAGTTGCAACATTTGCTCAGACTTGTATCTATAACTCTGACCTTAACTATATCTGCAACACGTACACACACACACACACACACACACACTCCCACTTGAATGGAAGCTCCGGCTAACATGTGACATTACTTACACTTCGATACTGCATTTTTTACATGTGGGTGTTGCATTTGTCTTTGTCATATTTTTCTTAAATGTGGCAAGATGCCTACAGCATTTGTTTATAAAACACCCAATAAAACACCTATTGTATCCCACTAAATAATATGTGTTCTATTAGCAGTTAGCAGTCACTTTGAGACATGAATATTACAAATGCCAGGGTGAATGAATCATCACCTCCTTCCATTCAAATGAATAAAATGCATTAAAATTTAAACGGCTGATGCATCTGCGCCCACTCAATAGACTAGTGAGGTCTATAGGTACAATCTATTTGTATATACAGTGGTCAATGAAGTATAGTGGAGTAAGATGCACGTGTGTGTGTTTGTGTGTGTGCGTCTGTCTATGAGTTTTCGCACCACTAAGCACAGTTATGTAAGGGGTGAGCAAACCCATCCAGCCGGAACATCAATAATTCAGTGAAGTCTCAGCGTTTATGGAAGGTGATGCTGGGATGTTCTTTTCATGGATTCAAGACACACACACACTCTCTCACACACACACACACACACACACAGTCACACGTGCACATTCAGGCATGCAGCCACGCATTATGGTTGATAGTTGGGCCACAATAAAAGCAACCATGTTCAATTTAACGCAACACAACTCAGACTGATGCACACCCAGATTCCCACCAACCAACCCACTTCACTTGAACACACACATGCACACATACACACACACACACACGCAAACACACATCACTCCCAAGCACATGCACTCAAATTCTTTTATTAAGCCTTTCACATCCAGCGAGGTCAACTAAAGGTGGCAAGAGTAAAAGAGGGAAAAAAATCTTTCATCTCACACAACAACAACAAACAAACAAACACACTCTGAACTGTTTATGGGTACATTTGGGATCAGGTGCTGGGGAAAATCCTTCATGTTTGGAAGAGATAAACACAGCTTTTAAATGTCTCTCAGTTGCCAAACAGCACATTGCTGTATCCATGTGTGCGTATTATAATTAGAATGGCACGACCAACAAATTCAGTTTAATTTATTTAAATCAGTGGTTGCAGGATCCCTGTGAGGACAGGTGGCACATGTCAAATCTGGTGTGACAAATATTGGGATAGTCACAGTGGTGGAAACTAGTGGATGAGGTCAAAGCACAAACCTGATTTGTGTTGACTCCAATAAAAAAATGTCAGGTTCTCAGGACATGAAGGTTTTAGATGTTTCAAACAGTCCTTTGTGAATATGCATGTGTCAACAGCAGTCACAAAACAGGAGGCAAAAATTAAAAAACAAAACAAGATAGAGGTGCTATTGAAGACATTTAATTTGTACTATTTTCCAGATAGCACAGATATCTTGTGTGTATTTTCACAGATACACACAAATATTTTGTGAGTGTACTGACATTAGAGCAAAAGATTACATTAGAGTAGCACATATCTGAGGTAATTATTTAAGCTTCTTTAGTTTATTTACGCCCAGTAATGCATGAAGTACAGGCCCAGCTGTAGACGGCTGCTGTGCCTAGCCACTGTGAAATGACATAGACTGCAGGGGCTCCTCCACCAAACTTAACTTTACCGTGCAACCATGGCAACACAGAATTGGCTGCACGAGAAAAGAATGGATTTATCTGTAAATGAGGGACCACGGCGAACAAAGAGTCGGAAGATGTTGGGGACGGTCAAATAGGGGACTGGAATCAGAAATCAATCCAGCTCGGAAAAGGACATGCGCTCCTCGTGTGTGTCAGGGCGCCTACTCATTTGTGACAGATCTATATACGCACACAGCCACAAACACCAGGATTCAATAGAACTCTCTCAAATATACTGTACAGTACCCGCAGTTTACACGCACACACACACACACACACACATACATACACAAGCCGGCAGGCATGCATGCGTGCAGCATGCAAACCAGCATGCATACCCCCACACATGCAAACATTCACACACACAGACACTCATCCCCCCACACACATAAAGACTGCCTTGAACGCGAAATTAAATATTGATATTCCATATCAATTAAGGTACACCTAATACCCAATTCTTATACATCTGTAGTCTATCCATTGCAGAGTCTCATTAAATAGCAGCTATGTGTTTTAATTAAAAATGTATGAAACAGCATACTATAATAGCTTTTTTCCATGCCTGCATGTAACACACATGCGTATAAAGCATATCTAAAAGGTCTTGTACAGTGAATTGCGTGTAATGTGAGGACAAACCAACGTCTGGTGTCATTTGTTGTTTCTCTCCTGACTGAACAGCCTCTCAGCGCACGTGGATGCATGGAGTCTCTCACAGGGATCCGCCACACTGATACTCTCTCATTATACAGTGTTGTGATTTGCCCCATAAAAGACTCTAATGGGAAATTGGTAAGGAGATCCCTACCCCCACTAAATACCCCCAAACACAGACACACACACACACACCTCTTTCTCTCTATCAACTTCTCTCTCCCTTCCTCACACACATACACACAAACACACACACACACTCCCCTCACAACATCCATCTCTTTCTCCCCTAGACACACTATCACACCCCTCTTTCCATTAGTATTCTCTGTATCTCAGTCAGTCAGTCACACACACACATCTACACACACACACACACAGCAGGGTGCCACTGCAGGCAGGGATTGAGAGCTTTTCTCTTCTAGTCTGGTTGGGATGGAGCCCATACTATTCCTAACTTTACATAAGCCATCGAGCATCATGAGTTTCCATGTGTTAACAGACCATAACCAGGAATTCGAATATTCTAGAGTATACTAGTATTCTACAGTTAATTTAGATTGAGGAGCCTTTTGCCTTAAGTCACTTTAAAAGAAGTGCAATTTTAAGCTGAGTGTCGCAGTGACAATTAATATAATTTGACTGGTATTGTTCGATATAATGCGCATTGTGTCTATGTGGCTGTGGCTGGAGGCGTAGACGCGGTGAAATTCTCCCAAGGCTATTGAAGCGAAGCCCCTATTACCAGCGCTGACAGCTCATTTGGGTGACGCGGCGGCTTCTTCTTGTTGGTTTCAAAGCATGGCTCTCTGCTTGCTGTCCTTGGAGGCTGGGTCTTATTAGTATTCCGCTCCATACGCGCCTTTTGTTTGATCCGCGGAGGGTAGAAACGCGGGGGAGAGCAGGGGGACTGCTTATTTGATTTCTTTCACCCCTTATTCAGGCGGCCTTTCCTCACGACCCCAGGCCGTGTGCGGGTGATGGTCTGGCAAACATTGTGGTGCACTGCACTGCAAAAAGAACACGACTTGGAGGTGAACATGCATCCTGTCAGCCTTCACCTCCTCTTGTGTGCTGAGAAAGATTTACACCTTTGGGCCACACACAGTCAAAGAAATGCCCCAAAAGCACATTCACCTCCTACATTGTCCACTTAAAAGTCAACACGGGGCATTTAGCATTAAATCACTTTCAAGTACTTATTCACTAAAACTTATTGTTGTTTTTAAAGTTATTTGCATACAATCAGAAACAGTAAATTACTATTTTAAAGGGGAGCCATATTACAATGTTTGGACGCAAAAAAACAGTTTAAAGCCATTTGAAACAAGTAATATTATATTTCAACACACTTTTAAGCTGGAGATTCCTTGACTGAGGAACAATGGATCATTAAGTGGTGGGACTGCGACGAGTGGTGCTCCACCCCCACCTCAATGAGACACGAATTACTCGCTGTCAGAAGGAAACATTAAGATTAATTTCAGGAGAGAATGTCAATCTGGTTACATCCTCTGTGTCACGGATGAGGGGTCAACGCCGCAACATGATTAACAACCGCCCTCTGAACATAATTTACTGAGACAGAATTTGGGCCACCCGACGCTGTGTGCTAGTTTGAAGGTCTGCATGTGTGTGAGTGTGTCTGTGTAAATCTGCCAGCTGCACAGAGGTGTCACGCGCTTTGCCATTGTGCCTTCTCATATTTCCAGTTGCCAAACAACGAGTTCCGAGACCCCCAGACAACCCAACACTAAATGCTTTTACAGCGGGGTAATTCGTTCACAGTAGTGTTTAATATGCTACTCAGTAACGGCTGCTCTGGGCGCAACCACAGATGTTTCCTAAGCTGCGCTGTCTCCGAACTCTTACCAGTTGTCGTCTCAAAGTCAAGTCCTCCCGTTCCCGAAGGACGTCCGACTGGGTGGAACGAGCAGGCTGGAGGTCTCCCCATGCTGGCTGTCCTGGAACTATGTCGCCGAGGGACAGAGCGTTCAAAACCAGACTTTCTTGACGTTGTTTCAGAAGCTCTAGTTCGCATAACCATGCAAGACTGGCTTCCAGGCGCTCCTTATTTTGCCTGCGCTCCGTCGTCATCGGCGAGGAGAATCCACAATACATGGAGAGTCCCTTTTTGCCTCCGGCTTTGGCAAAGCTCGAGTTCGTTTAGCCTATAATACACAGTTTTTACTTCAAATATACAACCTATATACAACGTTGCATATTTTCCATCCGTGTTTCCAAGTTTATCCTGTTTTGGTGCGCTTGCCCATGCGTGATGTTGACCATCATAGCTTATTTCACATCACGAGAGCTTCAGTATTCCTCGCCCCTTTTTTCCCTCACCCAGCGATACATTAAGTTTGTCAGGTATTCATATATTCCGCCTTCCGTGCGCTTCATTGGTTCCGGGGTAACTCTGTAATTATTAAATAGCTGAAATGACCCGCCCCTTGAAAGACTCCTATACATTTCATTGGGCGTATTCCACTGGGTGTGGGGCGAGAGTAGCGGATTCCAGTTCCCGTTAACTCGACGAGGTTCCGCCTCTACTGCCACAGGAGCAGGAAGATCGAAGCATCGTCGTCGTGACATCATGTTGAAAGGGGGTGTGAATGAAGGATGGTCATGAATGAACAAGACAGGCTGTATTGATCCGTTTGCGCGAGAGGCTGTGCTCTAAGGAAATAGAAAATGCCAGAAAACAGCAGATAAGAACAGGTTTCTGATCTACAAAAGTTGTAGGTTTATTATCCTTGTGTTTGACCTGAACGACCTGTATGTTTTAACTAATCTTCACGTGTCATGAGGATACTAGAAAACTGCTGCAATATTTGCTCATTCTGTTATGACTATACCCATGCTGTAATACCCATTACCAATTTTTTATGTTTATTGGAGGCAGTCACGGGATAATTGCAGAATAGCAAGAAAAGTGTTTAATTGCATTTATGTTAGAACCCCTCCCTGCAGGCTTATCACCATCACCTGACCACTAGAAAACATTTGGTTGCACTAAGATGACTAATGCTAAACATGACCATATATCTCAAGGGTTAACACAATTGCAAACAGAAAACTAAGGGCATTTATGAGATCTTTCTCTAATCTGCAAACTGAATCATTACTAGACAATTTCTTTACTGATATGTTTGGAAAGATAATAACAATTAAAATGTTAAAAAAATTAAGGCTCCCCACTTACGCACATACACACACACACACACACAAACACACTATACTATACATCTCTCTCTCTGACACACTCACACACACACACACACAGCAGGGTGCCACTGCAGGCAGGGATTGAGAGCTTTCCTCTTCTAGTCTGGTATGGATGGATCCCATACTACTATACACTATACAACACTATACACTATACTATACAACATCTCTCTCTCTGACACACACACACACACACACAACAATTCTGTCATTCACACACACATATCTCTCTCTCACACACAGTCTTATACACACAGAAGTTATGTTTCTTTATGAGGATACAAGAAAGGACTGTGAGATGTAGGAAAAGTAATAAATCTTTAATACCAATAAAACGACAGTATTTGCACAGGTCTACAACCAGCAACCATGTGTGCTCTATTCAAATTTCAAACCAGACCTAGTTTGGACCTTCCTTAGTTATAGAAAACAAATAAGACATTTTCTCAGTTGAACACTGAAACAAATTTTGGTAACTTAATGTACACTTTTTTGGATTCCTGCATCGTTCTGGCAGTCATGGCATTTGGAACATACGTAGCACATTTGGACATTTAATAAATATATAAAATGTGAGTGTATTGCTGAGTGTCTTGGTTTGAGTGAACCCATGCCTTCCATCAGCCCTCCATTGCAGCTGCTTAAAGAACATGTTAAAACACAACTCAGAATCATGAAATAGCCCTCACTTGACCCCTCACAAGTTACTTAATGCCTAATCAATATTAGAAAAATAATTAATCAGTACCCTAACTTAAGCAGTTTTTTTCAGGGTTTCTCAAGGGAATTGAATTTCAGCCTTTAACCTTCAGCCATTGTTATTGGACACCTTTACAGACAGACTGTGTGATAATGATTCAGTTTGCAGTTATTCATCCATTTCCTTTACCTATTCCCTGTCCAGTATATTTAAAATAAATGTAGGCCTTTTCTGCCTGATTGACCCATACTGGATCTGCCCAGAAAACAGATTACAGTATTTACAGGAAGTTGTGGAGATCAGTGTTAAAAACAAACGTCATCCTCCAAATTTAATCCTGCAGTCATCAATTAACCATCAAATTATAACACAGTGCAGTTTAAACTATAGCCTAACTAAATCCTAGCCTGTATTCTCACAAAATAAGCATATAAGTCTACTGTACTTTGCATATCTGTTTAAAAATGTAAGTGAACTTTAAGCAGAATATGATAAATAATAAAATAGCTTTATTATGATAAATAATGTAGCTGTACACGTATACAGGGACCACATATTTGGATAAAACACTAAATATCATTAATATTTTATAGCTGTGGCATTCACCTCGGGTTTAGTCCCAAAAATCATGAATGAATGAATGAAAACCTCAGTGACAAGATACCGATCATGGTTTAAAAAACATTTACATTGAGTATAAAGTTTTACATTTCTCAAAATCTGGAGCTATAGTCAGACCAACGGGCTATATTTAGACATTTCCAGATAAATGAGGGTGTGAAAAAGGGGTGTTGAGAGATCCTATTTTAAACCACTGGCAGGGCCTGCATAGTGTGCACAGTCGAATGGCAGTCTGGCCTTTCTCTTGAAAAAATAAGGGGTTAGGAGAACACCATGTGGCTAGCCAGTGGCGGTTTTAGGCATGGGCGAACGGGGCAGCCGCCCAGGGCGGCATTACGTGGGGGGCGGCACACGAACTTGGAGGGGGAAAAAAAAATCTGTGCCGCGAAGCGGTTTTCTATGATAAGCTACCTGTGCCGCCCCTGCCTGCTGCTGAAGGAGCCGCACAGAAGCTGAGCGAGCCGAGAGGGGATGAGGGCAATGGCGCCAGCAGAATATTTTTCTAGGGGTGGCTAGTGGGGGCCAGAGCAAATCTTAGGGTGGCATACCAAACTAAAGTCCATCATAAAATGTAATGCTATAGATTCTGATAATGTAATGATGTATACAAGATATTAGGTGCAGGTCCGTATTCAATGACTTGCTATTATCTCTTGAATATAGCACTCAAAAATACAATCCTGTTTATGATATGTCCCGTTTTCTTTTCATCATCACCCTAGGCAGATTCACATAGCCATTTCGCATTAGTTAGCTATGGTAGACTAACATTCCCGCTTAGCAAAGCTAGCATGAAAAATGTAATTAACAACGTTAATTTTAGTGACATAATATGCAAAACTCGTGGGAATATGCATATTCATGTATTACTGTACTACTGGAAATTGCCATTGTGTGACATCAGGCGCGTAAGCAGTTTGACATTGAGGGGGACCAAATCTGCACGGGTTCGGTGGCGCTATGGAGCAGAAAATTCACGGCACAACTTTGCTCACGCATATACATCTCTTGTTGCAGCGTATACACATGCATCTTAATTTTCTCTCATTAAAAATATTGTTCTGCGATTCTTATAGCACACATTTTGGCTAGACCTAATGTGAGTTAATGTTAGCCTACAGGCTAATAGTCCATATTCACTGAAATGCAAGATTAAAAGCGCCGTTGTCGAGTAGGCCTACACTCAACAAGGGCGCGTCTTCTAAACAACAGCCCAATGGAACGAATGAGAAGCCTAATTTTGTTTAAGTTTTTTGCCATTAGGTGGCAGACAAAAAGTCGACCATAGTATACACGAAAAAGGCCACTGCAGGGCTGATGACGGCACATAGGGTAATAATTGAACGTTACCCTACTATTTAAACAAAACCTGTTAAGCCAACCAGTTGCAATAATAAAATAAACCAGCGCGCTTACCTATTCTGATCCTCATCTCAGAAAACTCATGTGGTAGGCTACTAATTAAGCAGCCTGAATATCCAGTTAGTTCCAATGCCCTATTCTTCAAAGTGTACGTGACACTCCATCTTAAAAGGTGCACAATCCTGCGTTATATGTTTTTGATCGTCTTTTTGGATTATGATTGTGTGTATGTGGACAAGATCCAACAAGGTAGGCTAATCTGTTTTCTAATCATGGCTGTATCTGGAACGGGATTGGCAGCGACTGAACATTAAGTCAGATCTATCAGTAGACTGGTTTAAGAAACCAAATCAAAATTATGCTGTCTCAACAACGTTGACAACTGCCACTGACCTCACTCCTCGCTGGGCTGCTGCTGACAAAGCTGGTTTTGAATGCAGCACATAGCCTAAGTAATGAAGTCCCTATGACTTAACATTCTGTAAAACCGTACTTATAACTAACATGTCATTTACTGTGTGCATTGTTTTATCAGAGCATTGTTTCACCATAAAAGCAATTTTCTCTCCGGCCACACAATTAACCGTAGCTTCACACTTGTTTCCTTGCCTGCATACTGTAACGTTGATGCTATCTGTAAACTCTAAGAAACTGCAGCAAATTAAGGTTTCC
>JAGFZM010002893.1:13942-27068 GCA_017657215.1 Limnothrissa miodon | reverse complement strand
GTCAGACCTGAGGGCCAAGCCTGAGGGGGCAGCCAATACTGATGGAGCACCATTCTGCTGCACAGGGAATGGATGGATGGATGGATGGATGAGACCACAAGAATGAAACTGGATGGGTAAATAGATGAGTGAAAGTAGGGTGGGAGCAAGTAGATGGGTAAAAGTAGACGGAAGAACGATGGAGAGAGAAAAGGAGCTTGAGAGTAGGGACTGAAGAAGAAAAAGCTAGGTAAGACAGAGAGAAGGATGACAGAAAATAGTAAGAAAGAAAGAAGCAAGGGACACAGAGAGGGAGCACAGTAGGTGTTGTTGAGGTGGTCCTTTGTCCCCCCATGTCAACGGTACATTCTGTACGTCCTCCCGAGGAGAACTTGGCACAGGGGCTCTGGGCCAGCAGGTTGGTGCGGTGAGGTCATGGCCGCACCTCGCCGTCATGCCACGGCTGCAACCCGGGGCCCCAGCGGGCACTCACCGGGCAGGCTGTGCCGCATGTTCTGCCCTGCTAGCCGCGTCGCTAATCCCTCCGCTAAAGCTCTGCTGGCCTCCGCAGTCGCAGCTGCTAGCGCCGCAGGGCCATGGAGGAGGGGAGCGGGAGGAGGAGGAGGAGGAGGAGGAGGAGGAGGAGGAGGAGGTGAGCCACAAGCAGGTTAACTATGCAATCTCTGCTCGGCTCTGTGATGTACCTGTGTGTGATTGTGTGTGTGTGTATTAAACAGCTTCATGTGGATACAGGGGGCCGCCGGCACACATCGTTTTGTTATCTTTTTCTCTGGCAACTACACAGAGGCCTGAACCATGGAAACTGGGCTTTTATCAGTGTCTTTAGGTAGCGTTGGACACCAATGACACAGCTCTGGGGTGGGCTGTGGGCGACAGCAGCGTGCGGTGCAGCTCTTGGGACGGCCACAATCACCACCGCTGTACTGTCGCACACTAGGGCTCTGTGACACAGGAGAAGGCTAGTTTCCAGGCTGCAGGACTGAGAGGGTAACAGACACACAGACTGGAAGGGGGTAGAGGCAGACCCAGTGTGACATACAGTTCAAAAAGCAAGCACAGAGACGTGTGTGTAGAGATGTATTTATACAGTGTATATGCACATCAGGAAGTGTGGGTGTGCATGTGTGGGTGCAGTTGTGTGAGTGAGTGAGTGTTTATGCATTGTGAGTGACTATGTGTTGATTATACCTAATATATTCATGGTGTGAGGTAAGGTGTATAAACTATGTATTTATGTCCATTTTTTTGTCTGTCAGTCAGTGTTGGTGCGTTTGTTTCTTTGTGCGGAGATGATGGGAAAAAAGGAACAGGCAGTGCAAGGGCACATAAAAAAGGTGTCAACAAATTGGATGCTGGGCTTCAAAGGTCAAAGGTCAACAGGGGTTGCAAAGGGCACAGAGCAGAGGAGGGCGGAGTCACATAACAGCTCACAAGACAAAAGTCACAGAAAAGGGGTGGGGGTGGTGGGGGCGGGTAGCGCAGGTGCTGTGCGTGAAGAAACAGAAGAGAGAAATGCTTACTTTGGAAAGTCGCTTGTGAGACTAGCATGCACCAGGAGAAGAACAAAGAAAAGAAAAAAAGAAAAGAAAACAAGAATAGAACATAAAATGCCAAGAAACGAGAAACAGCTAAAAAGAACAAAACCAAACGTCAGTTTCAAGGTCAGAAGACATTTTCAACATGACATCAGCGAAAGCACTGTGTGCCATGGTAGAGGCACAAGCAGAGAGAGAGAGAGAAAGGGGGAGAGAGAGAGAGAGAGAGAGAGAGAGAGAGAAAGAGAGAGAGAGACAGACAATGACCACAAAGCAACAGGTGATGCACAAGCACTTCAGAGGATGAGGGATTAAGGGAACAGAGGAGGTATGTTGGCAGAAGAGAGAAAGAAAGATATGAGAGAAAGTAAGGCATGAAAGAGAGGAGAAAGAAAGAAAGACAGGAGAGTATGTGTGTCATTCTCACAAAAGCTAAAGGAAGCTAAAGAAATCCTAAACTAATCCTGCTCCTGACAGCTATGATTGTAGAGAAGTGTTAGCACTTTGGTTTCAGTGGCAGTGATTGGCCAATTGTTCTGTCTCGGGCCAGACGTGCGGAACCTTATTACCAGATCTTGACCTCAATTGGAAGTCCTTAGAGAGAACCCTTGAGTCTATGGAGAAAACCCTTGATTGATTGTGTGGGGGGCATGCAGTAAACACAGGCAGATGCACACGAACATTCTACCACTTTCTCTCTCTCTCGCTCTCTCTCTTTCTTCTACACTTATTAATTCATTGTAATTTTCGATTTCTATATTTATTTCAGTATTGCTTCTATCCTATGCAAAAGATTATGGAATCTTTATATACTGTATAAATCTTTCTGAAAAAAAAAAAAAAATCTAAAATAGCTTAAAATGCTATATCTAACTAATCATTTATTCTGAGCAATGACATTATAACAGGGGTCGGCAAATAAGTTTGGACGCGGGCCAATTTTTTTTTTGACAATTCAATCGCGGGCCATCCTCATCAGGCAAACCATGCTTTCCTAAAGAAAAAAAACCTTTATTATATATTATGCCTATATGCTACTCTATTTATTAATAAAAAATATTTACATTCATTTTAAATACCTGATGCAGCTCCTGTCATCCTTCATTCAACAGGCCATAGGCCAAGCAACCTGACTAGCTAATGATTTGGCTATGCATTAGTTAAGTTGCTAATTCTCGCACGACATCCTGATGTTGTCTATACAAATAAAATTGAACTGAATTTAGTTTAATTTAATTGAATCGCTGACGGCTGAATATAGCTGCAAGATCCTGCACTTTTACAGTGCAGCAAAGTTACAAATGCGTCCCTCAACGCAGCATGGATTCTCACAACAACAGGCTATGACACAGAGGTTATTAAGGAAGTGATAGCGATAGTGTAATGAAATTTGACAGCAAATATTATACGTTTTTATTTTAATCAACCTCATCTGGCGGGCCAGATATTATTGAAGGCGGGTCAATTATGACCTGCGGCCGCTATTTGTCGACCACTGCATTAGTTGCTATCAGTTAAGGTTTCACATGTCTATACCGCATATCACTGGCTAAATTAAGCCTTTGACCAGTAGTCACCTTTGCTGTGCATGGACACACACACACACACACACACACACACACACACACACACACACAAACACACACTCAGTCTCCCACTCTCTGGCCTGGTCTAATCGAGTGTGTCGTTGATAAGGATTTCTTGGCTTGGTGAAGCCTACTGTAGGCTATGTGGGGCTATGGAGATGGATTGTGGTGCTGTGAGGGTCACTATAAAAATCGAACTGACCGCTGGCAGGAAGAGCCACACTAAATGTGAGTTACTGTCTGAAAGGGCTATTAAAGCAACATTGTGCCTTTCACATTCTAAGAGCAAGGCCCTCCAGAGTTTGGCTACTGTACATGCCCAATAAGGAAATGGATTGTACCAAATATAATTGTATAGCTTTGTAACCTAGTTGAACATCTTAGTAAAGAACTCATCTCTGCTACTGTTGACAGATGACTTTATATTAATACTGAACAGATCACAAAGCTAAGCTTTGAATTGAACACACAGCTAGAATACAGTGTTTCTCAATGAGTTAAGCATGAAATTACTGGCACCCTTCCTCTCAACGAGCCTCAGAAAAGAAGTGTTGGGTGCTCTACTTGTATTTGAATAAACTGAAAAAAAAAAACACAATCTCACTTGTATTTATAAGTTATGACACGTATTGCATTCATTCAAGTCATGTTCACCAAACTCACACAGGTTTGGGGCAGAGAGTGTACTTTTTCAGTTTACTTTTTCAACCCAAACACGTACTTTGTTTTGGAGTTACTCGTTTTCCTTGAGGCAGAGTCTGTATTAATCCTAGGCTGCTGAGATGATCAGAGAGGGATTTCTCCAGCAACTCACTACATACTCTGTGGCATGGGGGGGAGAGGGGTGGGGTGGGGGGTAGTGGGTGTCCTCTGTTTGCATGGTTAGCACCGTAGCAAGATGGTGTAGGCGAGTAGGAGGTGAGGAACCAGACAGCCAGAGCATAGAGGGGCAGTGGGGTGGTTGAAAAGGTAACCTGAGGGGGTCGCTGAAGCTTAGCATCAGGCAAAAGGGGTATATGGGGTTAGTATGGAGGGGTGAGGGGATGGGGATCGAAGAGATGGTGGTCGTGGTGGGTGGGTGGGTGGGTGGGTTGGGGGTTGGGGGTTCGGGGCGGCCGCTTGGCGAGGGCTCACCTTGGAGTTCTTGCCACTGCTGCGGGCCGTCTGCACAGAGCAGGTGCGCTGCACCAGCTGCTCGGGGGTGGACGGAGACTTGTCCGAGGACTGGTCCGAACCCTTCTCCACCATGGCGGCGTCCACCTCCAGGCCCTGGGGCGTCGGCGAGCGGGAGCGTTTGCGCAGGACGGGCGAGCAGGCGGGCGTGCTCCGGTTCGAGTTACTGGCAGTGCTAGAGGGAGAGAGAGAGAGAGAGAGAGAGAGAGAGGGAGAGAGAGGGAGGAAGGGAGAGAGGAGAAACCAGAAAAAGAGAGATTGAAACAGATAAGAGAAAGAAAAAGAAAGAACAGAAAAAAGATGGCTATTAATGAACAGTGCTCAAACTAGTAATGGTACCTTTACATAAATTTACATCTGAACCTGTGTGTATGTGTCTATATGTGTGTGTGTTCTGTGTGTATGGTGGGAGTCATTTTATATTGGGATGGGAGGAATTACATCTCTGTTTGACTGCATACATCTAATCTCACAATATGCATCGACTTCTCTCAAACTGCCTTCTGCTTCTTTGTGTTTGCCATCTTGGCTTACTTCATCATCAACATTGGAACACAGATTACAGTGTAGAATGGTGACCAAAAGACTAGTTAGAAAATCCACAAAGCAAAAAGCTCCAGATCTGGTCCATCACATAGAAACCATGGCAACCGCATCATTCGGATCTTCTGTCCAACTGCACCGTATGATTACTGTCATTATTAGTGACTCCAGACAAATATATGCCCACCCCCCACACATACAGATCCACATAAAACAACACTGCTGTGGAAGGTCTTATATATCTTACATATACTTAGAATCTTCAGTGTTTTTTGTCTGTTTGGATGTGTTTACTCTGCCATCTTGTCCACCGGACTGAACGAGTCAAGCTTAAGGCATAAATAATCCTCCTCTTGCCAAACAATCAGATCAACTGTTTCCCCCGCACCCTCGTCACTTTCGAGCCACCAGCCATGACTAACTACTGTCCCCCCAAAATAACCTTGCAGCACGTAACGACAGCTGCAGAGGGGGTCTCCAGGGCCAGGCCGGGCCGCTGTCCACTAATCTGGTACTTACGAATACAGGTGCGACATACTGGACTGACGGAAGAGCAGGTCCCAGGCCATGAAGTGTGGATGCGGGGCGGGCTGCGTGGGGTTCTCCCCCATGGTCTGCAGAACCAGCAGGTCGCCCATCAACACGCTTCCACTTAGCCGCCTACGCCTCCGCCGTCGCTGCTCGGGAAACTCGGGGTCCGCGGCCACCGCCCGACGGGAGGGCCGCGGTGACTTGATGACGCTCATGCGGACGGATTTAACAAACCGACCAACCACAACTGATTAGAATTAAAGAACAAAAAAGCTGTTGGCTCGGCACGAGACCCTTGAGGATTTTCCTTGCGAACTCACATGATTCAGGAACAAAACTATACGGGCTCCATGTTGAACCTTAAAATGGACTGACGCAATAATGTGGCAAACGAGCCACCCGCACCGAAGGACAGAGAGAGCGCATCTTAGAGTCTTAATGTGGACTTGCCCCACAAGCCTGGAAATGTCTACCTGAGGATGTGGCCACGCCCTGTGTTTACATGACAGCACCGGGTAATCCCATTATGTCACTGCAAATAGGCTTGAGGAATTACCCCCACTACCCAATAATACACAGCCCTCCAGTAGGAGCCAACCAGAGACACTGATTACTGTGCCACGGACTGTCACACACACACACACACACACACACACACGCACACATACGCTCACACTCACACACACATTCACATATCCTCAGAGAATAATGTACAGTATACTCAGTGGAGGTAAACACTAGAATTGTATCAACTGTATACATCATGTGGTCAGTGATTATACATGAATCCATCTCTGTCTTTCTCTTTCACACTTTTACTCAGTTATTATTATTTTGGTATTATTATTAGTTTTTATGGGTTCCTCTCAGCTGCCCAATGCTCAGCTGTGTTAACTGTGGACAGCAGAGAGATGCAGTGAAGTGTGGTAGTCACAAGAGATGGGAGCCTACTGCTTGGATGTACGTACACTATCAAATGATCTGGACTGGATGTCCTTAGATGTGTGGATCACACAAACATACATGTGCACAAACACAGACACAGACACACACACAAACACCTCCCAGACCCACCAATGCACATATACTGCAAATGCGCCCCCCCCAACACACACACGAACCAGATGTCCAAACGATAAAAGAACACCTACCCTCCCCCACATACACACACACACACACACACACACGCAAGACCTTCCAGCCCTCCAGACCTAACTGCTCTTATTGACCTGGACTCTGGAGAACAAAGGCCGTAAATGATCCCGCGGGCTGCCTCTCTACGCAGGCCTGACCTGGTCACATTATACGCCATTACACAAGCGCTTACATCATGTGCAGCCAATCAACTCGGTCCCTACGGGCACCACTGTGCCACTCTACGGTTACATGGCTGTTGGCCCTCTGCGCACGTCTCATGCACAAATCTCAGCCCACGGAGACTATACTGCCACCAGCTGGACGTGGGCTCAGATGCAGTGTTTGCTTCCATTGGCTCAACATACCAGTGTGAGCACTTCAGGCATGTGATTCCATGCATGCGTGTAGCTGTGCTCACCATTAAAGAATGCTTGAAAGTTCCGATTAGAACCCTCACAAGTTCCAGGGCAGAACCTGATGGAGAACAGAATTGTATTGAGCTCTTGTAAGCAAACAAGTATTGAGCTCTTGGAAGCAAACAAACAAAACCAACTAGAATGACTATTAAGATTCAAATTTTCTTTAAACCGGGACTAAGCAACATTCTGTTTTTCTCTCTCACAAGCTCCCTCTAAAGACCGCTGTATTGCATTGTATTGCTCTGCATTCTATTGGAGGCGGACCGCGCTGTTGAACATTGCAAGTGCTGTATCTACCGCTGTTGGCCACGGTGGCGCATTCTACACCGTTCGTTCGCTGTGTAATGACTAATTTTAGCATCCTAAACAGTATGAAACGGATTAATTAAATGAAAAATGTTGCATAGTGTGCCTTTAAATGTTGTCTGATTTCACTGAGCTGGTAGAATTTACCTATAAAGGCAAACTAAAAAAGCACTAAACATGCACTGAAAATGTGCAAACTCTTGCTGGCTTCTGCAGTGCTTAGTCAAATATATATGCTGACGGTAAGGTGCATAAAGGACAACCATGGGTCTGAAAGGTCATTTATTATATGTATTTTATAATGATTTCTGCCGAGCACCTCCCATGCAGCACGACCACGCTGCAGATTGAGGATTGAGGCTCTGCTCAGGCGAGGGAAGACAGGGAGGGATGATTACCTTTCATAGTGCCTCATAAAACACCAGTGCTCCCCTGCAAGGTCAAGAGTGTGTGTGTGTGTATGTGTGTGTGTGTGTGTGTATGTGGTTGTGCACAGATACTGCCATTAGCTGTTGCGGCAGGCCTGAGCACAGCGAGCGGTTTCATTGACTGAGCCAGAGATAGCAGGGTCAATAGTGAGAGGTTACTGGGGGCTTCGGGGTGATGGTGGTGGTGGTGGGTGCAAAGCTACACTACTCATCCACAGAAAGGGGAGAGACAAGAGCTTACGGCCCTTCCAGATGGACCCCGACAGGCAGGCAGGCAGGTTTTTCATGGCACTGCCCAAGAGGGCAGCCCTAAGCCAATTATTCAACTGAAGCTTATGACGCCCTTGGGCAGTGAGTGTGGACATGCAACCGAAAGAAGGCAGGGTAACGATGACAAACTCTCTCAGCCTGTCAATTCACACACGTCTGTGTATGCTTGGCGACTGACGAGTAGGCCTACATACAAAAGCAATAGAGCCGTATGCTAGCAGTCAAGCAACTGTTCACAGCTAATGCTAACTAACTAAGCTAATGCTAAACCCTGTGCGCAAACAAAACTGTGCACATTCACTATTAGCACACTTGCTATTTTATTAGCATGTAGCATTAGCATCATTGCAGATAGCACGACCAATAGCCCACTGGGCATGCAGTCTGAAGCCTAATGTCTGGTGACTCGGCCCTTTATTGCTTGGAGATGGCTGAATCATGGCAGGACATGGAGGAGGACATTTTTGCCTGTCCTCACACACAGTGATGAGCAATAGCATAGCACTAAGCTTGGGATCCCACAGGCAATACAATGGACACATCATGCATATTGCGTGTGGCGGCCAGAAAGAATGTACCGGTAATTATCCTGAAGGCCTTGGTGTAAAATGGCTGAGTAGTTTTACAGGCCCAGTAGTCCCTCAAGGTAAAGAGGATTGTTACCTGGGTTGTTACATGGTTTGTAGTGAAGCCTGCTATTTACTCAATAAAACTCCCCTGAGTTGACTAATTTCTGCGTAGCTACACAGTGAATGCAGATAAATGGGACTACATGGAAACTGCTGCAGTGTTTGATAGGTAAACAGTATCAGTCCACTGGTCTATAGATAATTGCAATTAACAATGCAATAAAACAGTTTTCATGTAAATTGTCACTAAGGATTCAAATTTGACGCCACTGATGCAAATGTGATGGAACTGATTAAATAATGTAAAGTGTCACCTTCAATAAACAACACCATGATTATTATGTGAAAAATAATAACAATAATAATAATAATAATAATAATAATAATAATAATAATAAAAATGCTGTTAGTCGACAGTTAAAGAGATAAAGAGTCTAAAACGAGGAGAAACAGGAGCTGGAGGATGTGAAGGACATTTGTATTCCGCCAGCAAAAGCTCTGTCTGGAGGAGGTCTAGTAGTGCAGTGAGTGCTTGCACATTGTGCTTGTACACACACTTGCGCTGTGTGTTCACCAACAAACACACACACACACACACACTTTATAGCTAAGCGAAGGAGCTTTAATTCATAAGGAGTTCAGTCTTTTGTCATGTCACATGCAGGTTGAACAGCAAATGGTCTCCCTCACCTGCCTCTCTCTCTCTCTCTCTCTCTCTCTCTCTCTCTCTTTCTCTCTCTCTCACACACACACACACACACACATTCACTCTTTCATGTACACAGTCATGTATATACCCCCCCGCCCCACACACACACTCTGGTTGTTAGCTTCACATAACACTGCAGATGAGGAATGAGGTCAGAGGGAATGATGGAAGAAAGACAATTACTGAATACTGTCGACTGCACATGCGCTCACAAAGAAAAACAGAGAGAGGGAAACAGAGAAAGACAGAAAAAATGAAAGGGGGAGAGAGAAAGAGAAAGAGAAAGAGAGAGGGATGGAGGGAAAGGTTCTCTCCTCCAAGCACACAAGCGAAATATCATGGTGGTTAGCTTCCCAGACCAAATAGGCAGAATGAATATTAAACAGAGGGACTCCAGAGGGCTGAGAGCTCAGCGCCCCTCCTGCCCTCCCGATTTGAGACGCACGGAGGGAGTGAGACAGGCACCCAACCTCCCACAGCCTCTCTGCCCGCCACAACACACCACGCCATGCCACGCCACATCACAGCTATCCACAGCCAAAGAACCGTTGCCGTGGCAACCCCCGCGGTTTTGGGAAGGGGGTGGTGGCACATTTTTTTTTTCTATTTAGTCTGTGTGTGTGTGTGTGTGAGAGAGAGAGTGTTTGTGTGTGTGTGTGTGTGTGTGTGTGTGTTTGGTTTAGAGGAAGAAGCTTGTGAAGAATAAAAAAAGGAGCATGGAGTTCTCTCATGTAGAAACTGGGGTATGTTACATGGAGCAGATGACTATTTTGCTTATGAAACACTAACAAACTGACACCTTCAGGGATATTTTCTCCTGAGCATTTGTCCTTACATCTTTATACATGATTTCACTCAGTAAAGTTATTTATCGGAGCAATGCTGAGGGTCCAATCACCTTGAATTTCTTTTCCTCTGTCTTAACAAATTAATAATTTGATGACACACAATTATCTACAGCTAAACACAGCTAAACACAGATAAGATGGAAGAAAGATCAAAGACCCAGGATAGCTGTACTACTTGATAAAAAAAAGGATTGTGTGAAATATCTTTGTGTCATTATTGACAATGACACGTCACAAGTCTAAAGTCACATGAAAGTAATAGCTAAATCAAAGCATTTTGTTACCTGAAAAATATTGCTAATTTAAGAGATTTTATATTTTTGGTAAATGACCTTGAAAAACCTGTGCATACTTTTATGTCCATTAGAGTTGACTACTGTGACAGCCGTTCTACAGACCTAATGAAAAACAACAAGAAAAACATTTTACTACATGTGTTTCATTAGTATTTCAATGTATGTGTCAAATAAGCTTTTAGCTGCTATGTGGCTAAACTTCAGAGCCAGCTCTCAGGCGGCATTGAGAAATCCCTGTTTCTAGTATAAAAACTAAAAGTATAGACAGCCTTTTCCAGAGGTCTTTTGCTGTTTTTTTTATACTATTGACTTATGCTGGTGCTCATTATGGGTTCTATGCCTTGTCACTTTTTCTTTTATAATAATAATAATTTTCTTTTAGTAATTTATATAAAGCTCACTCAACTTCTGCTGATTGCACTATATAAATAAACTTTATATATTTATAATTTGCCATTGAATGCAACTCATGTTTGAACCTTCACAATCTGAATTCCTTATCTCTTGCAGTGTATTAAATAACTCCAATGCAACCATGCATTTGTATTTGGTCTTGTATAACTTATTCTTTTTCATCCTCACACCCAATGCAATTACCACTCCGATTTTGTCTGGTGTGCGTGTGTGTGTGTGTGTGTGTGTGTGTGTATATGTGAGTGTGTGTATCTCTGTGTGTGTGTTAATGTGCATGTATGCATGCATTTCAAAAAAGAGCCTGTTTTTCCCCTCAAGCACACGCTACATGCACATTGCCATAGCAACAAAAGTGAGAGCAGTGTAAAATATTCAGTATAGTGAGCTAAATATACCCCCCACCCCATGTAGGAAGCTCTCTACTGACAGTGTTGTATGCTGTCAGCCTGCTAGCATGGGAACTAAACAGCACAAACAAGGATGCTACGCACCAGTTGGTTTAAGAAAAAAAAAAAACAATCAAGGCTACAGTAGGCTATGCCAATAATCTTGTAGCTATTATGTTAGCATGCTGAAGTCTGTTACCCATTCAGCTGCTGATAATTACTGTTGATTTGTTGCTTTTATAAATACTTTCAATGTTTTTTGATTTAGGTCCAACAGATATCTTGCATATGCATGTGAGGGAAAAGGATAAACGAGAAGAAATATTCAGAGAAAGCCAAACAGCGATTGAGAGTTAGAGAGAGAGCGAGAGAGAGAGAGAGAGAGAGAGAGAGAAGGAGAGAGAGAAAGAGAGTAAGAGAGAAAGAGAGTAAGAGAGAGAGAGAGTAAGAGAGAAAGAGAGAGAGTGCAACTTTACCCAGTATAACCTATTGTGCTTTAACATTAGTCTAGGCCTATATACTTTCTCTTGTATTTAACGACGCATAGATCATCAAAACTGAGGACTGACCACAGATATTTGGGAAGTCTGGTGTCCGGACCTTAGATGTGCTCGGTTTAGCAATTGAGTTGGTGGACTTCCAAAGACATCAGAGAAAAAGCAGCGAGGTAACACACACTCAATGGGGCGATGGTGGCGCAGGTGGTAGTTTGGCAACTGGAGGGTTGCAGGTTCGAGCCCCACTCCATCTGACCACATCAAAGTATCCTTGAGCAAGTTACTTAACCCCAATTGCTCCCGGTGGCAGGATGGTACCTTGCATGGCAGTCACTGCCACCGGAGTATGAATGCATGTGTGTGAAAGGGTGAATGAAAGGCATATGTTGTAAAGCCCTTTGAGTGCTCGTAGGAGTAGAAAAGCGCTATATAAATGCAGTCCATTTACTCATTAACCATACTCATTAAAAACGCTAAAAAATAATAGCTTGGACTCTGTTGGGACATATTCTATGTTGTGAAGTATAATGACTGCGGTTTATACCAATGTGGTCATTATGCTCATTGGTGCTCTTTGCTGTGGAGCACTACAAGACATTACTTTTATATACTACGCTATACAAATAAAATTGAATTGAATTGAATTGAATTTTGTTAGCACAGCAGTAAGAGAGTTCATAGCAGTGCTACTTCAGTGGCTGTGTCCCTAATTGTGACCTGTCCAAGTAGGCAGTCACACTCCATTTGCCAGTGGACGGAGATTTCAGGCTTTTCCGGAAGCCTCTGTCTTCATGACAGTGTTGGCTGGCACTGAATAATCTCCATCTGGCAATCCACTTCCTCCGCCTGCACCCCGCCAGCACACCAGAGTGCTCCTTCTCCAAAGGGACCGGATAACACACAGGGACACAGGTACACACACACACACACACACACACACACACACACACACACACACACACCTGTAGCAACACCAGCAAACACCAACATAACCTGGTGATTAATGACTTCTGGCTATGGCAGGGTAGGAGCGATTAGGAAAATGCACTTCTGATATTAAACACTGCCTACGCTATCCATTAATCAGACGCAAAATTAAACCTCACACACTCTTTTCATCTCACTCTCTCAGTTACACACACACACACACTCTCTCTCTCTCTCTCTCTCTCTCTCTCTCACATACTGTACACACACACACACTTTTTATCTGAGTCTCTTAATTACACACGTACACACACACTCTCACTCACACACTCTCTCTCACTCACACACACACATCCATCACCACATGAGAGCACAGTGCCTTATCATCATCTATCTCCACATCAGTAGAACCTTCAGCTTTCCAGCTGCCTCCTTTCTCTCCCTCATGCAGAGCTGCACAAATAAGTGTATGTGTGTGTGTGTGTGTGTGTG
>JAGFZM010002893.1:0-13932 GCA_017657215.1 Limnothrissa miodon | reverse complement strand
TATTGGAAACACAAATACACACACACATACTGTACACTCATATCTATACACACACAGTACTGTAGGCTACACACACACAAACATACACACACACAGACAGACCTCACAGACACCCCCCTACAATAAACACACACATTTTGGAAACACACACACACACACACACACACACACACACACAGACCTCACAGCCCCCCCCCCAAACAATAAACACACCTCTACACACCCTCCCTCACACACTCTACATACACACATCTAGAGCCATATTGCGATTGTGGTGTGTATTCGCCATTGTCACTAACCTGGCAGCCATGAAGCTCAGCGCTGCAGCGCCCAGCACCTCTCACAACATGGATGGATAGAGAGAGCGATAAAGAGGAAAGGGAGGATGAGGAGGAGGAAGAGGAGGAGAGGGAGGGCATTCTCCGGTGAGGACGGACGCGATGGCGGCGTGGTGTAGCGCGGAACAGAGCAACACCCTGATGGACAGCCTTGCTCTCGCTTGCTAGACACACACTCACGCACACATACAGGCGCACGTTGCTTTGTGGCTATGACACACTCACACACACATGCACGTTCTCTCTCTCTCTCTCTCTCTCTCTCTCTCTCTCTCACACACACACACACACACACATGCACACACTCACAGCCCTGTGGCTATGGTAGCTTCTGCCCGATCTCCTCCTCAGCATTCCCCATGTTGCTGCTGTTATCCCTCTTTCTTTCTTTCTTTCTTTCCTTTTCTTTTCTGTCTTTCTTTGTCTCTCCTTCTCTATCACTCGTTCTTTTTGTTCTCTATCCGTCTCCACCGTCAGTGTTGCTTCTGCTGCCTGTACCGCTGCACTGCTCTGCTCCCTCTCACTGCCTACTCAATACAGCTCTATCACTCACAGAGAATGGGAGCGAGGGAGGGAGGGAGGGAGGGAGGGAGATGGATAGATAGAGAGGAGGCTGAGCATGCGGGAGATGGTCTGTGAGAGAATGCGAGCGAGCGACGCAGAGAGGATGAGAGGAGAGAGAAAGAGAGGGAGGGTGCACCGAGGAGGGAGATTTAGTGTGGACGGACAGACAGTGAGAGCTAGGAGGGAAAGAGAGCATGCAAAATGAGAGATGCAGGAACGCTGCAGTGGAGAGGAGAGGAGAGGAGGGGAGAGGAGGGGAGGGGAGGGAAGCAGACGAGAAGGAGGGAGGAGAGGAAGAAGGGGGAGGGGGAGAGAAGGAGAGAGAGAGAGAGAGAGAGAGAGAGAGAGAGAGAGAGAGAGAGAGAGAGAGAGAGAGAGAGAGATAGATACAGAGCATGGAGATGGGGGGGAGAGGGAGAGACTTGGCAGCAGTGTGTGTGTGCTTGCTGCAGAGAGCCTGCTGGCTGCTTCATTATTCATGGCGCTGATGAATGGAGTGGAGTGGGGTGAAGGCTGACATCATCAGCTCACTTTACGCCAGACCCGCCTCACACACATACACACACACACACACACAGTACATATACATGGATAGAAAGTACACCTACATACACAAGCTAACCTGAACAGACACAAACATATGCATACACAGATACACACACTTACACACTTGCTTACAGTACACATACTGACTCTCTCTCGCTCACAGACACACACACACACAGTCACTCATTGTCATTCTTCTTACACAAACACAGACATACACACACATGCACAAAAACATACATCCACAAATGCAATGACTTCACCAGAATTATGTGTACACACACACACACACACACAAACATACACACTTACCAAGAGCCCACAATAACAAGGCCAACAATAGCAAACCCATCGTTCAGTGCTTCATCTGCCACAGCTATTCATGTGCAATTACTGTACTGAGCACAGTAGACAAATGTGTATATATCACATGATTTGGTCTGTTTATCTGTCGGCTGACGACCAGCCACACCTGCGGCCTTTCAAAAGCCACTGTTTGATTTACCCACACAGAGAGAGCCAGGAGACGGGCGACAGAGGAGTGGGAGGGTGGTCAACAATGTGCAAATCTCCCTCCACTGAAATTGACTGAGCATCATTAATGGGATGACTCAGGCCTTTTGTGGTTGAGGTCACCGACAATTTTGGGCTTTGAACGTTTGCAACCCCCATGCACACAAACAAGGGCCTAGGGGGAGGAGGGGATGGGAGGAGGTGGGTGGGGAGGGGGGCTAACGAGGGTGGGGGGAGTTGGGACTGAACATGTGTGCGTGTACACACGTGCACAAACAAACATACCCATGAGCATACACACACACACACACACAAACACACACACACATACACACATAAAAAACACACACACACACACACACACACAAACAGACAGACAGTCACACAAACACAAATGTACAAACACATACAATCACACACACACACACACACAGTCACACAAAAATACAAACACACATATACAAACACAAACACACACACACATACACACACACACACACACACACACAGAGCAAGCAATTGAGCAAAAACCTCTAGCTGCTACTGACCTGCACTGCAAAAAATAGGCCATCTGTGATTGTGAAAACTGTTCACATTCGCAGACAATAACAACTTTGTTTTGAACACTGCTAGCATTCTAGCACTCCTCCGCGCTAAGAGCATTAGCAGGTGTAAGGTGTTTACTGTTCCGCCGTTGGCCTTATAAATCAGCCGGTTCCCTTGATTTACGAGGTCGGGATTGGATTGTGCATTGATATGGATAAACTTGCACATAAATTCTTTCTTTTGAGCACAGTGGTGACTTTGCACATTTGAGTGAGTGCTGCCTGACACGCGGTAGATCATCAGAGGTAGCGGTCCCCAGCCAAACAAACACCTCTAACGGAGGCTCAATCAAAACGCACTAGTGCTACTGGTTTTTAGCCAAGGGGTTTCATTTTATTGGCAACGTTCCACGTTGCAGCAAGGTTTAATTAAAAACAAAAAAGCACACGACAAAAGGTAACACAATAGCGCTATTTGTATGGAAAATAAAGCAGCTAGCACTGACTAGTTGATGTTTACCTTGATAGATGGATGAAATGGAAGATATAAACATATCACTAAGAAGAGATTAACTGTGAGGAACGTAAATTCAGCTAAACTCTGAGAGGTCTGCCAGATTGGATTAGATGCGAAGTGATGTTTACCCAGCTCGCAGTGCTCAAATAAACCAAGGATACCTTTATCTACAGATAAACAGACAATCAACCCTATAAATGGGTTTCTGATATCTGATTTCTTGGAGGAAAAACTTGGAGGAACTGGAAAATGGCATCTCTCTCTTTCTTTCTTTCTTTCTCTCTCTCTTTCTCCTGCACACAGATCTTAACTTATCCCAACCAGACAAAATAGAAGCTTGGTTTCCTTTTCCAAAAATAACACCTGAAAGAACTTTTATGGAGACCAATTATGAAGCAGCCCCGTCGTCCAGACGTCTCCATCCAAAAGCAACCCAGCTCTGCTGGAACCATCTTCTAAGACCTCCCTGAATAAAACAGGCTTCATTCGGAGCTCAGAGAGTGTCTTTGCTGTCATCATTGAAAGCAATGGACCACTGAGATCCCAGAGCCTCTTATCTTAGGCTGTACCAGAGGTGCAAAACTTTAAAATGGTTCAACAGCGACAAAACAAAACCAACACAGTCCAAACTATCTCGGCAAAGTTGCAGGATCTGTTACTTGACACATTTCATTTTAAACTTTTAAACACTTTGAACTCATACCTTAAAAATACCTTATAGCTTCTGACTATGGACATTTAAAGCAACATTGTAAGATTAGTTGACTAATTATCTAAAAGGCATAGAGAGCCCTTTATTTTCCAGACTTCCTGACCACGACATTTTCCAGACTTACTGGCACTGCTAGAAGATGCTTGTTGGTGTTTGCTGACTGTATAAGCGTCAATGTTGTGAGTGGTTGGAGAGCTTTCCTACTCTCTGCCCAGAACTAGCCATATGCAGAATGGTTTATCTACTCTTCATTAGACTACAGTATATGCTACCAAAATGAATTTTGAATGGTACCAAAACAAACTGCCTAAGAAAAGGGAAAGTGGCAAAAAAGTTAGTGTTACTTCAATTCCCAACTTAACTACTCAGAATCATATTCCTCTATCTACCAGAAGTAAGCTACAGTAAATAGCTGAATCTTGAAAGTAGTTTTGGGTGTTTTTGGGAAGCTTGGAAGATTTTGGGTGAGGGGTGAGTGTGCTTTAAAATTCAACAGGCCGAATAGTGCGAAAGCAGGGGGCATAAAGAGCCCGGAGAGGGGTGGTGGTGGTGGTGGCGGGGGGGGTGGGGAGGTTGTTGTTGTTGCAAATAAATGGGGCAGAGCCGCTTTGGCCACTTCTGGACGCCGGGATGAAAGGGACCTTGTCCAGCACTCAGTCTTTTTCCCTGGCCTAGTTTCACACCTTTGCCCTTGTTGTACGCTGCCTTGGGAGCAGGCAGATGGTTGCACTGATTACATAAAAACAGAATTCCTGAGGTAAAGTGTGCATTTATGGGTACAGTTGTGTGTTTTTGTGTGTGTAGGCATGTGCATGTGTGTGTATCGCTGTGTGTGTATCATTGTGTGTGTGTGTGTGTGTGAGTGTGTTTGCTGGCAGTTTGAGCATAGTGTGATCAGCAACCCAGTGTTGAGGTTGCACCCCTCCATTCTGTCCCTGCCATCTATGTTCTGAGGGTGTTTAGGCTGTTGCCATGGTAACGTGAATGCAGGAACACATGGCCGCGTCGGAAGTGAACGTTCTGGCCGGAGGGATATCACTGTGCCGTTTCCACAGTTACCACACCGTCCTCCCATTCTGTAGTGGGCCACTCTGACAATAACAACAAAAAAAAGCCAAGAACTCTGTGAACTTTCCCAAACATTAGCTCGCAAACAGCATCACTTTCCTATAGAGGTTCGGGATACACAAGAAACCAGGACACTTCACACACTCACAGGATATGAATCTTAATTGTTATCACTTTGTCACTTTGTATAAAAGCTGCTATCTGCTAAATACCTAAACAGAATGTAAATGTATATTAAGTGCTACACTATGTCTATGACTATTATATTGATGATTAAGTTGTGAAGCTTTAACTCCCAGGTGGTTTTGAACTGAAACACTTTGTTATTGTGCAAGTGTTCCAGGGCCTCTCCTTTAAATTGGTCTTGGTTATTTGAGAACAGAACATCATAGAGAAATGTTTACTCATCACAGATAATGTTCTTTTAAATATCACATTTCCTTTACACATTGATTTACAGCATCTATTTCTGTAAACCAGACAGCCTTAAAATAAAGCACCTTAGATATAAGACTTAAATGTTATAAGCAAAGCATAAAGAGCTCAAACAAGTGCTAAGAAAATACACAATTAGCCTGTATATCAGCCTGTATATGATTTGAATCATTTTTAAAGAAAATATCATTTGTTTCGGCTCCTTCTTCTGCTTGTGTTCCCTGGCTGACAAGTTTGAGTGTCCACACTGTACAATTGGAGGCACCCAGTGTTGGGCAAGTTATTCAGAACATGTAGTTAACAAAGCTAAGCTAACAGAACATGTAGTTAACAAAGCTAAGCTAACAGTTAGGCTACTCCACATCACATGAAGGTTCTATACTCTAGCTACTTTACATGCTAAGTTAAACTGAACACCGAAGTAGTTTATAGCTAGCCTGGCTTGCGCAACAAAGCTCATGGGAGCTTAGTCTGGCCATCCTACAGTACTAAACGTCTTCTGGGAGGCGGGCTTAACCTGCAAATGCCTCTGTATACTACTTGACGAATCTACAACCAATCAGACCACTCATTCCGATGACGTACTGTATGCGTAAGCTCGTTTCTCATTGGTGCCCACATATTTGGGGAAAATAATTCCTCTAAAACGGCAGCCTGACCAGACTGACTTGCTTGCAAAATTGAATGTATCGTCACAGGAAGTATGGGTGGGCCCAGGCTAGTTTATAGCAACTTTAGTATACAAATAAGAGTAGGCCTATATATAGATATAATGATCCAACTGTCCACTAAGATTCTATTAAACCAAACTGTAAGGTCTCACCAGTACACATATAGGCCTAATAGTAAAAAAATATTAAAGGCAACAATAATTTTGAGTGTTGTTGTATTTCCTTATTACAACCCCTGAATAGAATAAATGAAAGAATAGTATGTGCATGCGTGTGCTTTATTGAGACCTGTAATAACGCCTGATTTTTCTGGTTAAACTATTACTTATGTTGCCTACTGCACAACACAACAACTAACATTTCTAGATTTCAGTAAACTGTAAATTCTGTGCAGTAAGTTGCCTTGATCTTTGTCACAGCTTTTTTACAGTGTGTTAATATAGTTAAACTAGTAGCTCCAGGCTTGTACTGAAGCGACCTCCCAACACTGGATGCACATGCATGTGTGCACGTGATAGGCCATCTCCAGTGTTGGGACACACATACTGGAGTCACAGCAGAGTCACAGCAGGGTCACAGAAAGAGAAAACATGCAGCCTAAGTGCCTAGTGTGCCCTCTGAGTCCTGCCTGAGGCCAGGCCTGGTAACTGGGCCTGGAAACGGAAACACAGCACCGTCAGTGCCGCCATAGCGTGCCCCAGCATGGGGACAACCTGACAGGCATCCGAGCCACTGGAACTCACTCACAGTCACTGTCGCCCTCCCTTCACTGACAAGCACAAGAGACAGTTCCCAGTCTCAGAGACGGCGTTACTCGTACCTCCACCAGCAATTCGTTTGGGCACGGAGGAGAAGCTGACACTCGAGCCAGCGGGTGTAATCCGTCAAGCACACTCGGGCCTCCAGTGGTTCCCGTTCAAGAGCGGGGGGCCATTTGTCATCCTGGCATCTAGGCGCCATGTTGGCTCCCAGAAGTCTACCCACAGGGGAACAGTTTCTTTTGGCCTCATACACAGACCTTGTAAAGAACTGCAGAAAAAAAATCCTTATAGTGTAATATGAATATGGTCTAGGATACTTCAATAGTCCCAATGCAGTGGGGAAAAAATCACTTTCCTCAGCATGTTGTGCAGTACAGCGAGCTCTTTCTCCTTTCTCCTTAGGGAGGGGAATTAGCGAACAATGCACTGAAGCCCACCTGTTATAAGTAACAAAATGACAAAATAGCTCAAATGGATGAGCATCTATTCTGGTGCAGGCTGAAATAGCCAGAGGGAAATTAATGCAGAAGAAATGCTGTTATGAACTAGTCCTGCAGTGTGCACCCATTACTGCAATCAGTTATAGGATCCTAAAATCCTTGAAAAACACAAATAACATGAAAAACAAAAACAGCATAAGCAAGCGGAAAATGTAAAATACACAACCAAAGATGTTCTATATGCTCTTCAAATCTATCTCCAAATTAATGTATGCCTCCGAGCTCACGAAAGACATTTTAACACAGCTGTCTGACACATCATTGTCCATTTAGGGCGCCCAGGTTGCTTGTATGAGGTTGGCTCATTTCTATTGTGTCACACGTCACAGCATTTAATGAATTCACTGCGATCAGGGGTGTGAGGGAGATTTTGAATAGTTCAGCAAAAGTGTATTTTAAGGAGTCGTGTGAGTCACGAGAGGCGTGTCCCTCCCGTCTAAACAGGCTCCATGTGGAGGGGGGTTAATGAGGAGTGGTCTTTCAATGCTGACCTTTCAGGTTTGTCATTAGTGTAATGTGCTGGTAAATCACCAGTGAAGGCCTACGTAAGGAAAACAGCTCAACCAACTTGCTTTATGATGCCACAAGCTGCACAAATGGATGCTCAAGACTGGCTAGGCAGGGCTGGTTAGAAAGGTTGGAGATTTATGTAGTGACCGACTAAATCACAGGGAACTCCATACAAATGTGTACAGACACAGTACACTAATGTTAGCGCAAGACTGTGATAGTATCACATACACAAAGAGGAAAAACAAGTTCCAGAGAACTGGATAAAATGAAAGTGTCCGGTAGACCTCAGATGCACATGATGGTTTATTAAAGAATAGCTGGTGAACTGGAACACATATCTGCCAGTTAGTGGTGGATATTATTCACAATTATTAATGTGAATTAATTTGTTATGATGACACACACACACACGCACACACACACAGAGAAAAAGACACATACACACAGACACACACAATGGCGTCCTGTATGACCTTGTCCGAATCTGTGAGTGTCTCTCTATGTGTGTATGTATGTGTGAGTGTGTGTAAATGTGTGTGTGTGTGTGTGTGTGTGTGAGTGTGCATGAGTGTGTGTGCCACGTGGCACGCATGACTCCTGCTCTGCTCCAGCAGCCCCAGGTGATCAATACATGACATGAAAGCAGAGCACAGACACAAATCAGCTCATGATGAAGAGGCAGCACACACTCGTTAATAACATCATGCACATCTGTCACGTGCGCTCTTGTGTTTAAGAGAATGCAAAACAATTATTCTTTCCTTCTTACTTCCTTTATCTATTTTTGTTTCTATTCTCTATTCTCATCTTATCTATTTTTGTCTCGTCCATGAATATATTAAATATTGATTTAATGTTTATTTATGAACGATTTAATGCTCCCAATTTTATAATATATGATAAGGTCCACAGTTTCATAAACTACAACCGAGGAAGTCATTGAGGTCTATTACATGTATTTGACATAATGCTTTTACATAACTGATGTAAATCCTACTAGATATTTGAATTATGACGGTATTATAGTATATTTATGAAAGCACATAATCCATAATGTCCTATAGACTCAGGAGTGACCCCTGCCTGTATGTGTTAGTGGGGATGGGGCAGGTGTATATAGGAGGGGTTCAATTTAATTCAATTCAATTTTATTTATATAGCGCATTTTTACAAAAGGCATGTCTCAAGGCGCTTAACACAAAGAGGCCCAATGAGCAACAGGGGCAAGGAAAAACTCCCTATCAGCGTTTTTTGTTTTTACTTGTTATGGTAAAGGAAGAAACCTTGGGCAGTTCCGACGGCTCAAGGGGCTAACCCAACTGCCTAGGGCAGGTTTTCAGTCTCTCAGATGGTGATTAGTCCACTATTATTCCATTAGGTACACATTATAAGAAAATTGTGGTATAAATAAAGTATATAGGAGGGGTGGTAGACACATACGGGTGTAAGGGTGAAGAGCAGGAACATGGAGTTTCCACATGGCTTGCCTACTCCACCCATGCCCTACCCTACCCATGCCCTACCCTACCCAACCCTACTCTACCCGTGCCCTACCCTACCCAACCCTACTCTACCCGTGCCCTACCCTACCCTACTCTACCCTACTCTGCCTGTGCCCTGCCCGTGCCCTGCTGTTTTTCCATTCCTGAGTGGAGACCGGCAGAGCTCAGTGGAGCTTGTGACCTTTGGCCTAATAAGCACTCAGACCTCCATCCACAACTCCCCCCTCTCCATCTGCCTGCCTGGCCACACGGAAGCACACACACAGACACACACACGGGGGTGCTCTCACACACACTAGCATGCACACGATGAATGTGAGGACAGAGAGGCAGTCTATCTTTCTCTCTCTCTCATATTCACACTCTCTCACACACACACACACACACACAATCAATTTGCCCACCCACCCACTTACAAGCACAAACACATTTCGCCCACCCACATGCACAAAACACACACACACACATGCACAGTCCGCCATGAGCCCTGAACCCGCAGGATTCACCCGGGCGGCCTCCACAGCGCCTGTCTGAAAAACAGCCATTGTTTGTGTGAGCGGCTCACTGTAGCCCGGGGCCTTCCCATCACCCGGCACCTCGGTGTCACAACACAAGCCTTCAGTCATGCCCCAGCCATCAATGATTTACAACTCTTTTCAAAACACACGTCGTCACACTTTTATTTCCTCCGTAAGTAAAATATACTGTGCGGTATGGCATGTTTGTGTTTTACACAATGCTTTTGTGCCGTTATTTACACACTGCACGGCTATCACCGGGTCATGGATTCTGCCGGGGACACACACAGTGCAGCTGATTGGGGATGCAGAAAAGGAGATTTTTTTTGTTGTTGTTACAATGCCCAGAGTACACAGAGACTGAGGTGGCTTAGGAAACGTGCCAATCTGTGCCAATCTCCATTGGAGAAAACAACTAAAACTTGTTCCAGATTTCAAAGACACTAATAAAGTCCAGGAAAATAATTGTAGTTGATAAAGACACATTGAAAATTACATTTTGGTTGAAATTATTTGACGTGTTTACTAAATTGTTAATAATTTGATGAAATATACAAAAAATACAATTCAAGCAAATCCCTAAATCCATAACCGATTAGCTAATGGATTATTAAATAAATGCAAGTCATGAAAAAAACATGCAACAATTTCAGCAGTTTCAGAGTAAACAACCAACCAACTGACGTCATTTGGCGGCACTATGGCTTTCTGCTATTTGCCAAGTGTCAATTCCACAGTCCAACCGTCAACTTAATTATGAATCAGCTCCTAAACATGGGCCAGGCATTCTCTTATTCCTCAGTACCTTGAGTGGAGCATTACACGTGTAAACTGCTACTCAACAGCGATTAGTCATGCATCACCGACAAAGAGGAACCCACTGAAACCATGATGATTTAACTCGCAAACCGAATCAAACCGAAGCAGTGCGCTAGTGCACCCACCGCTGAAGTGCATTAATTTTCTCTAATCACCTCAGTGAACCCCGTAAGCTCTATGGCCTTCCCGCTCTGCTCTGTGACGGGATTATTCCTGTTTGTCCATACGGACAGAGAAATCATGTGCTGCTCTCGGGACATTACAGAGTGATTGAGCCACGTAGCACATAAATATGATGAGTTCATCCTATAACAGGAAGAGCACTGGAAATATATGGAGAGGATGAATGGAAAGAAGGGCAAGAGATAGCGAGGAATAGATAGATAGAGAGAAAGAGCGAGAGAGAGAAGGAGAGAGAGAGATAAAGCCCCAGGGGAAATTAGTGACAAAAGAAGTTGATGAATAGAGAGAGACCATCAGGGAATGGAGAGAAAGAAAAAAAAGGAGAGGAAGAGAGAGAAAGATGCAGAAAAAGAAGAGAGGAGTAGAGATGAGAGGAAGCTATCCAGCCATTTTCAACAGAAAGCCCCTGCTGTGTTCCTGGACACTCTGCTGTGTTTCCTGCTCCATGATTCCCTCATGAAGCCGCAGTTTTAATAAGCAGAAACTAAATCAGCACATAATACAGGAGAGATTAAGGGGAGAGAGAAAAGGTGTGTATGTGTGTGTGTGTGTGTGTGTGAGTGAGAGAGAGAGAGAGAGAGAGGGAGAAATTAATGAGTGTGAGCGTGCCATTCTAAATTTCTGGCGGGTGCATTTTCCCACTGTGTTCTCTTTTCTCTCTCTCTCTCTCCTTGTCACTCTCTCCCTTTCCCTTTTTTGAATGAGGAAGGGGAGGGCGGAGGTTGTGTGTGTGTGTGTGTGTGTGTGTGTGTGGGCACTCTCACGTGTCGGAGGCTGCTATCAGAACCAGACACTGTTGGTGTGACAACGTGTCGGCATCTTAAGTAGGACACGGTGCCTCGGCGACGCCAATAACAACGTCATGCTTTCCCCTCGTCCCTATCGCTCTCCCTCTCTCTCTCTCTCTTTCCCAGCCTCTACTAAATACCTACACAATGCCATCTCTTCTCCAGTGGCTTGTTTCAGGAAACAGACCTTCCTTACTGTCTTATTACTGGAGTGTGTGGGACAGTAACCGCCATGTTTAGCTTCCCGGGCCCCTGGCATAGTGATTTCTCCTCAGCACTAAAAGCTAATCAGCTTCAGGAGGGTATGCAGTACATCAGCAAGGTAATTTAGCCTAGCCGCAAGAGGGACCACCTACAGTTAGATGCTCTACAACCTCCATCTATCCTGCTTGGATATGGTACATTTAGCCATGGCATATTCATGAAATGCACGCATACTCAAGCACAGACACACACACACACACACACACACACATACACACTGAAACGCACCAAATCGGAATGTAGTGTTTCATATAGCAATAAAGTTGCAGACAAACAGACAGACACAGACACACAAACCACAAGCACACACACACGCATGCACACACAGACACACACACACACACACACACACAAACACACACACACACACACACACACTGAGGCATGAGGGAGAAGAGCTGGGAGCATGGAGTGGTTCCAGCCCCTGCATCCTGAGTGCTGGCTGAAGTCCCGTGTCCTGCTGCAAGGCTCTCACAGTATCACAGCATTCGGCAGCATGACTTCCCCCCTGCCGATGCGCACTTGGACAAATCTGGCCTGATCTCCAGCAACAAACAACAACAACAACAACAACAAACAACAACAAACAACATACATACATACATACATACATACTGTACGCCTGCATAACATACCCAATGACAGAAATAAGCATGACTGGAGCAGACTCCACATATACAGTATACAGCATAGGCACCCCACACACTGACCCACCACTGTCCAAACATCAAAGACATTCAGGGCCGCCATCTTGCACTAATGAGGGCAGGGATATAAACATCTCAGAAAGAGATGGTTGAACAAGAGCTCGCCTAAACCCAAAAAATAGCAAAAATGGTACAGACTTTTGTCAAATGTTTTTTGCTTGCAAGTACTTGGTGCTTCCTGATTTCAACAAATGATGCACAGAAACTAGACTACATTACAAGTATGTACTGTAAGGTTCTTTAGAATAGCCTTGTAATTATGGTGGATTGCTCACTATAACTTGATAAAAAGGAGGGAAGTAACCTATGAAGGTGAATCCTGAGCCAATCTTTAACTAATCACCTATGGGATTGACACGGCAGGGGAGGTCAACGTAGTGGGCTGTCAGATTCAACTGGAGGGCATCCACGGTGACACACACACATACACATGAACTTTGCCTTCATTTGTGAGGCTACAACATGTGCCATCAATGGGCATCAGAAACACAGGACTGACTGTGATGCCTAGTGTGTCCCTGTGTCTGACCCCTGACCCCTGACCCTACCCCGTGCCTCTCCCAAAAAGCCCCAGTCATAAGCTGAGTACAGGTTGATATGCCTAGATATGCCGCGAATCACGCCACGCTACGCCTCTCCATCAGCATGTGAGCCCTGGATGCAGCTGTAAGCTGCGCTAAGCCTGGCTCCACTACGCTAAGCTGCACAAAAGTCCACGCAGTCCTGGTTCACTTTCAGCAGGATAAAACATGTTATGAAACACCTGAAAAAATCCTTTTTTTCCCTACTGATGCTCCTCTCATCCTTGTATTAAATGTCCAGACCTGAAACTGCTGTTATATTCATAATGGAACATTTATTAGATTTGAATATTTTTGTTATTATAAAATATCAGTAAGAAGAAGGTATTTAATCTCTGACATACTTCTGTTTCAAATTAAACAAGCCTATTTCGGTGTGTGTGTTTGTGTGTGTGTGTGCATGGATGAGTGTGTTTGTGCAAATGCATGTGTGTGTGTGTGTGTGCAAATGCATGTGTATGTGTTCATGTGTTTGTGTATGTGTGTTTATGTGAGTTGGGGACAGTCACCTCCATCATTGACCCTCCCATGTTCTTGTGTAACAAACCCAGTGTTTACAATTGTGCTTGGGTAAAAGGAGATGAAGAGAGAGAGAGATGGGGGAAAGGAGTGAGAGAGGGAGCTGAGTCATTGACAGCTTGATGCCTCTTCTCAAACACCCACCTCTTGGGAATAATATAAACACTGCCAGAGATGTTTCCCCAATGCTGCCAGTTCACAGAACTCAAAACCACATCACCTGTTATTTAATCTGGATATGAAGACAGAAAACTGTGCACAGAGTTTTAATTTAGGGCAGTTATGCTTGAAGTTTCATAACCAAAAAATACTAAACTTGCATAAACTAGAGATGTGTGTAATATTAGCCCACACACTCACTTGCGCGC
>JAGFZM010002892.1:0-11604 GCA_017657215.1 Limnothrissa miodon | reverse complement strand
AAAAAAGAACAATAGAATACCAATACTAAGGGTAGAGATGCACATCAATGTACTGTGGTCCAGTATGAGGTGTGTGTCAAGGTAGTAGTGCTAATGAGTCCTGTAGTGCAACAGTGCAAGGTTAAAAGTCTAGTGACCAGCAATAAGTATGTGCATATGTGAAATGGTCAATAAAAAAATATAAGCGTAGTAATTTAACAGTTCTAGTATAAGTACATAGACAATAAATGTAAGTTTGTCAGAAGTCACACCAAGCACCAGACTCAGTGAATATAAAAAAGTCTACATACATTGATCATCTTGAAGGGTCAGAGGTAGTAGAAGTAGCCTACTTTCTGCAGTGGACTAGCCTCATGTACACAGCTGCTTCCACTGCGTCCATTTTAGTGAATAAAATGTAAATTCATATTGCTTACCTGCATCATGTTCACGTTAGTTGACCTTACAACTACTGCAATTGTGGGTTGGAATGGGCAGGAGGAGGAATACGGTAGCCTTGTGGAGGAATTTGTGCAATGGTGCAGACTGAACCACCTACAACTCCACACTGCCAAGACCAAGGAGATGGTGGTGGACTTCAGGAGGTCCAAGCCCGCCCTGATGCCAGTCACCATAGAGGGGGTTAATGTGGAGGTGGTGAAAACACACATGTACAAGTACCTGGGAATACATCTGGACGATAAACTGGGCTGGTCAGTCAACACAGAAGCACTCTACAAGAAGGGGCAGAGCACGTTGTACTTCCTGAGGAGGCTGCGGTCCTTCAACGTCTGCAGCAAGCTTCCCTGGATGTTTTACCCGTCTGTTGTTGCCAGCGTCCTCTTCTATGCTGTGGCATGCTGGGGAGGAAGCACTAAGAAGAGGGATGCTGGGCGACTAGACAGGCTGGTAAGGAAAGCTGGATCTGTTGTGGGAGCTGAACTGGAGTGCATCACTTCAGTATCAGACAGAAGGACCCTGAACAAGCTACTCAACATCCTGGACAATAGCTGTCATCCACTCCACAGCACTATCTGTTGTGTATGCTTCTCCAAGAATAAGGGAACTTTTATTATGAAGTCGCCGTTGTGATGCAGGGGGCTGTGTGTGTGTGCGCGCATGCGAGATGTCAGTGCGAGTGGCAGACAGAAGTAAAGTTTCAGTTCATCGTCCCAGCGCGTCTTCATTTCTTTTAACTACATAATACTATCATGCAGCAAAAGAGCTTGATCAGCTGGAGACTACGCTCCCTGACATGCACAACAGACAGACTTAGGAAGTCATTTGTACCCAGGGCCATACAACTCTACAATGCTTCACTGAAAGGAAAAGGAGAGTTGGACTTCTCTGCATAGTCTATCTGCACCTGAACCCTCTTATACACTTACAAGACATTTTTCTACAATACTGTGTATTGTTGACACTGCCTAGGGACCCTACTGGCTACATTAGCCCACATGCACAACCCCTCCTTACACTGCAACTTCATACTACCAATAACAATAACTGTAACTTGATACTTGACCTGAATACTTGACTGATGCATGAACCCGCATATGACTTATCCTTGCACTGATGCTGTAATTTTTATAAATTTTAGGCTATTTTTATTTTTATCTTATTGTCCATATACTTATCCTAGAACTGAAATTGCTATGCTTATATTTTTATTGTCCATTTTACATATTTATTGCTGGTCAATAGACTTTTAACCTTGCACTGTTGCACTACTGAACTCATTTGCAGTACTACCTTGACACACATCCCATACTGTACACAGTACATTCATGCGCATCTCTACCCATAATATTTGTATTCTATAGTTATTTTAGTAATGTTGATCTAGTCATGTTGTTTTGTTGATCTGCTTCTTATCATCCTGTGTACACTCTAGTATATGTTGTGTGTGATTTTTTAAGCTGGTGGGACCTTGAATTTCCCCTTGGGGATTAATAAAGTATCTATCCATCTACAAAAAAATCGGAAATTAAGCTTGTCTTTTTTTACAGGTGCACTCCAAAAACAGCTTCCCTGTACAAAGTTGGTTGACATTCACACCGGAGTGAGGGTGGAAACGGCGAGCACAAGATACGTTTATATAAATTATGTATATAGTAGGATTATACATGATATACTATGCTGTCTATTTATACTAATATAATCAATATTATAGTTATATATTACCCTATTAGTAATACTAGATTACATACAGTCTATAATCCTATCATTAATCTAATAATACACTATACTGTACTGATAGACTACTAATAGACAAATATTGTTTTATAAATAGTTTTATAAAATTATTTTAATGTATTAAATAAACATATTTATTTTTCATTTGACTTTTGTACATTTCTTACCAATTAAGTGAATTTAAAATTTAAATAACAAATAACCTAGTGGTTGATGTGGGTCCCACGTTGGCCAAGTGAGGGCAATGAGGGCAGCCCATTCAGGGTTCCGCCTCTTTGTTGACCCATTCAGGGCCAGTGGGGGCTGCCCGTGTTGGGCCAGTACTGCGGGGCCAGCATTTTGCCAATGACCAAAATCTCAAAGGCCCCGCGGGATGCCCACAGAGGCCCCCTACATCAGCCCACAGAGGGCAGCCCATTCAGGGTTCCGCCTCTTTGTTGACCCATTCAGGACCAGTGTGGGCTATGAGGGCTAAGTGGGGGCTGCCCGTGTTAACGTTCATCACAAGCAGATTCACAAACGACCTAGGCTGCTGGTGAATGCATAGAATACAGGATGAAAAAAAGAAATCCCATTTCTATAAAGATCTTAATGATGTGGGAATATATCTCGTTATTATAGGACAATATTATCACCATATTTTATGATATGTGACTAGGCCTACATCCTAGGATTATTATGATGCTATGGTTAACCTGAGTCAAGTGCTGATTAATACCATGGACTAATCACCTCACCATTCTAGAGACTGCAAATGGACAACCTTGCATAGGCCAGGGATCGGCAAATAAGTTTGGACCCGGGCCAAATTTTTCAACAGATAGGCCTAGCGACCTGACTAGCTAATGATTTGGCTATGCATTAGTTAAGCTGCCAATTCTCGTATGACATGATGCTTTTGTTTCTGTTTGGATGTGTAGGCCTACTCAAGATCACTCAAGATTCCTACACTCAAGATTCCTAGCTAGCGAAGCAAAATGTTACTGTCAAAAGCGATGAAAAGATTAGATAAAGAAAGATAAGTGGTAAGATATGGTAAGATTAGAAAAGATAAGTTGTTAGCGAATGTAGGACGTACAAAGAAGAGTGGAAGGAAAGGTCTGCGTTCAGCCTACCTGAATTTATGAATGCCAAGCTAACATCTTGGCATCCCGCAAGGAGGTTGTAGCCGTTTGCAAAGAATATATTGGAAGGAACCACGAGACGACGCATGGCCATATTTTAAAAGTCAAATGGTTATTGGAATAATTCTACTGAGTTTTATGATAAATAAACAAATGGTTACATCCTCTCCAGCACCAACAGCACACAAAGGAATAATGAGATCTACACATAACGTTAGCCTAGGAGCAATATTCGCACAGAGCAGCCTAGCCCCCAGACGTTGACAACGGAAATTATCTGATATCAGAAAATAGTTGACTATCCCATCACGCCAGGTTGAAGAGCTATCTTTCAGACACGTGCCCATTAGGCTAATTTATAAATAGCATCAATACAAGTTAGTTCTAAATGAAATCTGGCAAGAAACCTAGTATGAAAAGAAACAACCTAGTTACAATACACCAGGTAAGATATACAGGTAGGCTGAAACAAACTGCCCGATTTTAATTAGTCTAGCCTTGGCGAGAAAATTAATTTGCTCTCAGGTTTTTCAGAGCACTCTAGTGTAACACCTGCGTCTGGTTACATAATTTAATTACAAAATAAAAGTAACAGTAATCAGTTACAGTTACATTGAAAAACTGTGTAATTAAATTACAGTTACATTAAGTAAATATTCAGGATTACATTTCAAATTACATATCTTCTGCAGTGAAACATTTGTCGTCATGTTTGAATTGGAAACTCCACCCACTTTACTAAGCAGTCTGCACTAATGACTGCAATGTCCGATAGAAACTCAGTGTTGGCCAAGCCCAGGGATGGTCAACCAGTCAGAGACCAAGAGTCACATTTTTACTGTGTTACCGCAAGGGCCACATCATACATGGACACACATTAATATCACCCCTTTCTGTCACCCACACCCACCCACCCACCATGTAAGGCAGAATGATTTACCATTACGTTCAACAAAAAACTATAAACTCCCCCGTTTCAAACGTCCTGTTTATCTTCATATTTTCACTTTGCTGTGCATTTATTCCCTGCCATTTTGAGAGCGAAATTAACAAATTGTTTACTTAAATGATCTTGCCCCCTGCCAGAACACTTGACTATATTTTCATCTCACACACATGCACATTTGGGAAGCGAACACACACACGCAAACAAAAATTTCAATATTAATGCAAGAGCCGCAAGAGACCAAGCAAAGAGCCGCATGCTGCCCATCCCTGGTCTAAAAAGTAAAAATGAGCTAGCAATCACACAAAATAGACAACCTCTAGTTAATGTACTGAAGTCTAAGGAGTTTGTAGGGATATTTACAGCAGTCAGTGTTGATTAATACTTAAAGGGTAATCCATGGTTTTAAAAACTGGAAATGATTAAAAGCTGACAAAATTGATTCAAAATGTGGGAAAGTAATTAAAAAGTAATCAAATGTAATTAGTTACATTACTTTGTTAAAGTAATTGAAATAGTTACACTACTATTACATTTTAGATAGAGTAACTTGTAACTGTAACACATTACATTTCCAAAGTAACTTTCCCAACACTGGCGTCTGGTGATCTATTGCTGATTGGGTGTTCTCCCGTCACCTACCAAAAAGTTAAAGTTAACCAACAGCTTCAGACATCGACTTGCAAGAAAATGCAAGGTTACCTTTCAACTGTCAAAATCAAACTTAACAAACTTAAGCTGAGGGTTGATAGCTTGGCATACAATTTTGTCAAACACCATGTTATTAACAGGCGCATGATCACTACTCCTCAACTCCAGAGGCTGAGGAGGCCATGGTGACGTGGTGTAAAACGGTGTCATGCATAGACCACCCAGCCACAAGAGGAATTTAGAAAGATAGGACAAGCTAAGAGGAAGAGATGCAGCCTTTGTCCAACTGCCAGAGATAGTAAAGTCATCTTTGTGTGTCCAAATACACACAACCTGTGTGCAAAGACCACAATGTGACTGGTTATTTGTGACACATGTAAGCCCAAGCACAACATTATTTTTTGAATCAGTTGTAGCCTATACAGTCACATTTACCATCACTCTGGAGTTTCTTAGTATTCACCATGATACTGATGCACTGCAGCTCAGGATTGGTGTTTACAGCGCCATTTGCCATGCAGGTTTTAACAAAAACAAATGGAATTTCTTTAAATAACTGAAAATGTGGTCAGATTAGCAGTAAAATGATAAATGTTTTGTACTAAAATGTTTTGAAGTTAATATTAAATTGTTCTCATATTTTTTCACAATCACAATTTGCATTCACGGGTCATTTTTGAACCATGTGTCACAAAATTGTAATCATTCATGGAGTAGCCTACCCATAAAGGCATGTTTGTGAAAATCTAAATATGTAATGGAAAACTGGATTGTTAACTAATGAATTAAACTTATTTTAAACAATACTGCAAAGTTTTGTTTGCATAGGAAATTAATGTGGGTCATTTTAGATTACATAAAAAGTGGTACACTTCAAGGAGTAACCCTACATGAATAAAAATAATGATTAATGTTTGTTAAAAACTAAATGAGGATTGGAAACTTGGAACATAAAATAACACTTTTAAAAAAATATATAGTCAAGGAGCACCTAGTCTTTAATAAAATTCCATTGAAAATGAATGTGGGTCATTTTAGACCCATGTTGCACATTAGAGGGGTAATGACAGAAAGCTTTTTTAATTTAGAAAGACTTGAAGATAAAACATAGTGTTGTTATGAACAAAAACAAGCTATTTGGGGAATTCATGGAGTGCTGAGTAATGAAAATAAGTTGTTGGAAGAGATATAAAGAAAATCACTACCTACTTGTCTTGACATCCATACCAAGGCTTCACATGATGTTTTGTCATGCAACATAATCCTCCACAAGATGGCATTGTCGGCCTATCCTCAGATACGGCGTCCTTGTATCAGACTGAAACGTGTTGCTTGTTTTGTTCAACTGAAATGTTTCCTGCTGTCCATGAAAAAAAAGACAAAAGGGGATTATTGCTCATCATTCAGAGCATGTGCTTATTTTCAGTCTAGGGGTCAATGTCAAGGCTGCATTGTTGTTTTGTGAGCTGTGTCAGGGTGCTTATATGTTGAGATTTTGTTTAGTAACTTGTTTCAGATTTTTAAGCTTATCTGCAATGATTTCTAGAAGGGAACATTTAAGGTAGATTATATTTTACCACAGGTAGAGGTGTTTGTGGGTGCGTCACACAATACTGAAGCTTCCCTCTCCTGCTTTCAGGAGACTGAATTGAGCTTCATTTAGATTGTTTACACAACAACCATCTTGTGCTCTGTTGGACAAGAGGGAAGGGAAGAGGAAAGGAGTAACTGCACAATATTAGTGCCAAGAGGGCTTTGACTTCCGTAAGAGTGATGAGGGGTAAAGGCCTCTGAGACGGGATAAACTTCAGGCTATTTAAACAAACCAAAGGGAGAAGTGAGAGTAGAACCCCCCAACACAACACCACCACAAAAAGTAACCTCAGCTTCTGCCACAGATGAGTGGGTGTGGGAAAGTGAGCAGCAAGATTAAACTCTCACAGGCTCCCTCACTGTTTACACCTTCATACCTTTTCTTCATGTCCACCCTCCCTCCTCCCATCTTGCTTTGTTTCTTGTTCTACCTCTCCATCGTTCTCTTTCTCTCCCCCTTCCACCTTTACCCCTGCTTCCTCCTCACTCACTTCTATCGCCATTATGCCACTGCACATGGGCTTTCATTGCCTTGGAAATGCACACGCTGAATGAATTATGTGCATGTTACATTTCCACCAGGGCAGCTGCTTGGCACTGAGTCAGATAACTCCAGCGCAACACAGATACACAAGCAGCCTGTGGCACTCTGTCCAACTGGATGATTCTTCACCCTCTCCTCCTCATCCACCCACCTACCCACAGACACACACACACTTACGCACACACCTTTTTTTACCTCTTGTAATCCCAGCTGTATCTTTCTATTAACATTCTAAAGAATGGCTATTCTGGGTCCGATGTGATAATGGTTCTTTGTGTGCATGTCTGTGCAGTTTTATCATGTGTTTCAGAGGAGACTTAACGCATGTTTGTGCGCGTGGTAATGGTTAGGTGCAAATTTGTCTTGCACATAGCAGGGCCATACTGACTAATCGGTATTCCAGGCGGGGGTTTGTGTGGATGGGCTCATTTGAATGTTAGCCCGTGTTTTATGGCCATATTGATCTCATCCAAGTCCAAAACAGAGCTAATGGAAAAATGGATGGGTTTCAATTTTCTCTCAGGTTAATATCAACAGCCTTCGGTGGTGACATGCTTGTCCCGTCTCGTGTTGAAATATGATCGTTATGGCAAATTGCAAAAGTGATAGCATCTTGAAACTGGTAATTGCAAATTCTTGGTCTTTTCCTCATCCTCTCCCACCCCCATCACACCAAACAAATAATAAATCACAGCCATATAGAGAGGAGGAGATGCATAACAATTCGCAGACGTCACATCAGAGCTATAGTTGCTTTCTCTAAATGATTAGATAATCATGGTATTATCTGATTGTGCTGTAGTTATTTGAGTTCTGTAGAGTTGTCTAACGCTAACAATGGCAGGACTTTTTCTTTACTTGCACCTTGTCTTATTAGCTTCTTTAAACACTATGCCTATTCCTGATCCAAGCCTGAGTCTGAATAAGACCAATTCCTATCTCTTGTGGACAGCGTGTCTACATGGGGAAACATGTAGCAAATGAAAAAAAGAGGTAATTGTGCTGTGTGCTACTAGGTTATAAATAATGAGATAAAATTACCATGATAAAACTACCATTAACTCAATGGAAGGCCACGGTTTATTTCAGATCTCTAAGGGAAGCTGTTAAGTGCTGTTAGAATGGGGGGAGTGGAACCTACAGGGAGAGACGAGATCCCCCAGGAGCACCTCGCGCTAAACACAAAACGACACGAATGGCACAGTAATCTTAGAGAAAAAAAAAGGTGCAAAATGCGAATAGAGGAAAATGGAAGGAAAACACACACACAGACACACACTCACACACACACACTGGTCATCATTGGCTCACCTAACAGACGGGAGAGCAATGGGCTCAACTTGCGCAGTAGAGGGAGCGTGGGCGGAGAAGGTGCATTGGGGTGCCTCAATAACTCCACTTAATGAAGACACAAATTGCAGTCATTATCAGACACACAAATCACCATTGTGTGCATACAGGGCTGCTTAACTAAGTCCTGGATTACTAAGAGATCTTATTCCCCATATGGGAAAGGTCTTCAAGAACTCCATGTGTTATCCATTAGACCTTTTACAATGGTGATTATGGTGACAGTGTGAAGGGAATCTTTTCACATATTTGCTTTCTGTCTTACATATTTGATGTCATATGGTATAGTATAACAGGGCCTATGCCCACATTTTAGTTATTCCATACATTTATTATTTTATAACGTTTCTTGGGACTGATGCTGCTTTAGATGACTAATTTAAATTCTAAGCAGTGAATGGTGTTAACAATAAATAATCAAATGCAATGCAGTGTATTGCTCTCAGGCATGGCAAGACTCAACCTCTGTGAGTGGGTCAAGACTGTGTGTATTCAGTGCAGACCCAGAGCGCAGGCAGCTCTTCCCCAGCACTGGCGGCTTGGTTGGATACCCTCGGGTGCTGCGCCCTGACTAAACAGTAGTGTGGGGTGCTGGTGAAAGGCAGAGAGAGGGAGGGAGAAAGAGGAGGAGGAGGAAGAGGCCGAGGCCGGGGTCGGTGCTGCCTCTCCCCTGTGACAGGCAGGCTGTCAGCGGTCCAACGTGAGGCCTGACAGGCTTGTGTTCAGCCACTCCAGAAGAGATGAGGAACAAACGGCATACAACTAGCACCTGAGGACGCCAAAACAAAAGAGTCTGGCTCTCTGAGGCCAGTCGTGAGAGATACGGGGCTGAACCACTAGGGGAGAGGCCAGGGAGAAATCTCAAGATACAGACTGAATAAGAAAAGAATGACAGCTCAGTGTGTGGTTGTGGTGCACATTCAACTATATAACAGTTCTTGCACAAAAGACCCTTCTAGTCATAACATAAAGCATGCCATAGTCATTCGGAAAACAGAACTGCTAAATGTTCGGCATTGATTATCTGGACTGAAACTGTGCTTTCTTTTCCCTCGGCCTGAGAAATAAGAAAACCCACTAATCTCTCACTCTTATAGCCAGGCTATATTAGCTCTCACTATAGGTCTTCACTATCTGATTTTCATTATATTCCTGACAGATTTTTAATTTATGATTTATGCAGATATGATATTCATTACATTTTGGTCAAGGACATGCATGTATTTATGTAATTCACATTATGAATCAATTAACACGAAAAAGGGGCAATTGCAAAAAAAAAAGTATAAAAGAATAATCTCTCCAACCACTTATCATGATGGCACCAACGATAGTCTGGTTTCCTTATCAGACCTGTTTACACACCAGATGTTATGCCCTATCCGATTGCGCCTCTGGCAAAAATGTCCTCCCCAACAGTGAGGAAGCCCAGTGTCACTCTGACAGTAGAAAAAGAGCCTAAATCCCTCGTCTTTGTTAATTTATGCTTTCTCAAAATTGCCAGAGGGCATTTGAATATTTCAGCTACAGCACATTGGACATCACAAAGGCAGCTTGTCTTGAAGAGGTTTTTTGCATGAAATTGTGTGTTTGTGCGTTTGTCTGTGTGCGATTGTGCGTGCGTATGTGTGTGTGTGTGTGTGTGTGTGTTTGACAGACGGGGGGGGGGGGGGGGGGGGGGGGGGGTTGAAGAGAGAGAGAGAATGAAGGAAATTGTGTGATGTTGGTATAGCATGATTAGGAGAATAAAATAGATGATGCCATACCAAACTAAAAAGAGTGCAAGTGAACATAAATATACTAGAAAGAGAGGGAAGTAGAGAGAAAGAATTACAGGAAATCATAACATAGATAATGGAGTGCAATAAAACCAGTCTGAATGTCTGCACTGGGTTTAGCACTCCACTGTGAGCAACAAGGACTTGTCTCATGTAGTGCTGCTGCAAACATCACAGTAAGCATGCTCACATTAACATGTGTGTGTGTGTGTGTTTAATAAGATCTGATGAAAAATGCAACACTGATAAGTGCAAGGCAAGTGCAAACTTGTCTGCATAATCCCCATTGCAATGATTACCCCATGCCCCCCCCCCCCCCCCCTCACCATCCACCCCACACCCGCTTTGGGTGGATCAATATTGGAGACTCTTGTCTGTGTTTCACAAACCCCCCTAATCTCATTTGAATCCTTTTGCACTAATGCCCCTTCAGGAGCAAGATTGAACAGACAGGGGCCAAATGTGTGTTTTTGGAATTGTTTGTGATTCTGCCTGTGTGTGTGTGTGTGTGTGTGTGTTGTGTTGTGTTATTCTGGTCTCCAATGGAAATGAAGTGCAGTTTTTTCTCCGGCCAAATAGAGTAATAGTGCCCCACATCAGAGACCACACAAACATTGCAGTTTCTTCTTGTCGGAGCAATTACTTGTTAGCTTTGTGACCCCCACATAGGGTCCCCTGAATGTGTTATGATGAGATATTTGTGCACAAACGTCCTCTCGCATCATTGTTACCCCATTGTTGCTGTTGAACTGGAAAGCACTCGCCTTTGCATGCACTAATTATTTCCTAGATTAATCTCAGAAGCAATTAAGGGCCCGCAGGACCGAGATGTAAAAGATCCAGCAACACCAGCTGCTTCACCCGTGCCAGTCCTCCTCGCGTCCAGGGAGTTCGGGCGTTTGAGTGCCGGCAGCTAATCGAGAAGCGGGAGCCGGCCATTGCGTGTCAACAATCAGATTTTCCTCAAGAGGGGACCAGTGTGTGATTGTCCCCCCACACCACCACCACCACCACCACCAACAACAACTTGCCCCAGTCGGAATGAGGTGATTATCCGAGCTCGCATTCAGATAAGTGAGGTACATGGCCTGTGCGCTGCAATTGGGGGCAGCTTGGTAACCAACAAACACAAAGTCATGGGGTTTCTGTCTTTCTGATATAGAGAGTGAATACTTTTTGTGAATATTTTTTTGTTATTACTTATGGCAGTAATTATCATTATAATTATAACTATGACTATATTTTTTAATGTTGATTTTTGCTTCAACAGTGCTACCACTGAAGTCTGACTTGGCCTTGTATATCAAATATGAAGGCATATCTTTTTTTCAGGAGGATTGTAACCATGTAGCTTATCAGCTTCACTGTGTTAAATAATGTAGCCTGACTTTTTATCAGTAGAATACCCAAATCTGGGAAAAGAGATGGAGTAGGTAGTTCTGA